>CAKKLC010002800.1:271-11443 GCA_918559645.1 Ceratonova shasta | reverse complement strand
CAAATAATGAATTTTAGTTGATACATAATTTTAATTATTTGTATTAAAATTATAATTTTAAATATACTTATTTATTATATCTATTATAAATGGTATTTAAAATGTATTACTGTATAAAAAATAATGAATTTTAGCTGATATATAATTTTAAATATACTTATTTATTATATCTATTATAAATGAAATTTGTAAAATATATAGCATAAAATTAATAAAAATGGTATATAAAATGTATTACTGTATAACAAATAATGAATTTCAGTTTATAAATAATTTTAAATATACTTATTTATTATATCTATTATAAATGGTATTTAAAATGTATTACTGTATAACAAATAATGAATTTTAGTTTATATATAATTTTAAATATACTTATTTATTATATCTATTATAAATAGTATTTAAAATGTATTACTGTATAACAAATTATGAATTTTAGTTGATACATAATTTTAATTATTTGTATTAAAATTATAATTTTAAATATACTTATTTATTATATCTATTATAAATGGTATATAAAATGTATTACTGTATTAAAAATAATGAATTTTAATTGATATATAATTTTAAATATAATTATTTATTATATCTATTATAAATAGTATTTAAAATGTATTACTGTATAATATATAATTAGTTTTAGTTGATATAATATGAATTATTTATATTAAAATTATAATTTTAAATATACTTATTTATTATATCTATTATGAATGGTATATAAAATGTATTAATGTATAAAAAATAATGAATTTTAATTGATATATAATTTTAAATATACTTATTTATTATATCTTTTATAAATGGTATCTAAAATGTATTACTGTATAACTTATAATTAGTTTTAGTTGATATAATATCAATTATTTGTATTATATTATTATATCTATTATTATAAATGAAAATTATATAATATATAGGAGGAATTTCCTTATATGTTTAGGATAAAATATTTAATTAATTGAAATAATATATAAAATGTATTATTAAATAACAAATAATTATTTATTCTATAGTAAATTCTTCACTTTGTACAATATTATATTCAAACTTTCCTATTGAAAATAAAAATATTGATAAAAAATTAAATGTCATGGTTAAAAAAACTAGAATTGATCTTGATCTAGTAACATTAATTGTAATATTTTAGCTTTTTGTCAAACAAGTTATCGAGCTTATTTCATCTTTACCTAGAGTGGATATCTTAAAAAAGTAATATATTTTTATTTTTAGTATAAGTGAATTAAACATAACAGAAACTATTAGTGATTATAACAACATTGATAATCTTATTAGAAAATTACGAACTTCGAAAGATAAATTTGACATTTCGGTTGATTTTTATGTTTCTAACATTACGGTTTCTCAAAATTTTAAAGATCCTAAGTATATATGATATTTATCCCATTTAGCAGTGATATTATTATCTTAAATTTGGGAAACATTCAGTTATTATCTGGCAGATCACTGGTTATTGAAAAAGAGTGTATCCAAAAATTAAATGTAATCTTATTATATTTAAGTATAGAATCCTTTTTATAACGATTATAGAAATTCAAGCCAGAATTTTAATTTGCAGTTATCAGAAATTTCTCTTTTTTTAGAAAAAACTAAAGAATATGTTGTGTATCCTTTAAAAATGGACTTTGAGCTAAACAAACCTTTTATCATATTCCAAGACAATTTATATGAGTATTTTATCCACAAAATTTTAGATTTTTATTATTTTCAAATGTTTCATCCTTTAAACTTCATTTATCATTTGACAAATTTGTCTCCATCATGAGAGTATTTTATTTTTATGTTAGGTTTTGGACTTTATGCTCGGAATTCTTCCCAAAAATGCAAACTTTGCTTCAGACCCTATTCTGGAATACAAAAATTTTGTTTCCCAAGACTATCTGAATGACATTGGAAATTCTCCTGAAATTAAATCTGTCACTAGTTTAAATTCCAATCATAAAAAAGTATCTACGAACTTGAACAAATTTTTTTTCATCCTACGTGCGAATGAAGTCAGAATTGAATTTGATTTAGAAAATAGAGTTATCAACAAAATGATTATTTTTTCAAGAGATTCTATTGTACAAACTAAAATTCAAAGTTATGACATAGAATTTAAATTAGATAACACATATACTGATATTAAACATTATTATGATTATCACGAACATACTCTAATGGAAAATAAACTTGGTTTCTCTTTTTCCTATTCCCTTTGTCTGTTCCCTAGTCGTATAAAAGATGTTTCGAACTTTAATGAGTTTATAAATTCTCCTAGAGGTAATCATGCTATAGATTTGTATAATAAATTGTATTCTTCTACTGAACATCAAATAAATATATCTTTTGAACCAATTGAGTTTATATTAGATTTTGAATCGATTTTAAACATCAAGCAAGGACTTTTCGAGTATCCTAATTACAATGATTTGTTTAAAGTACTAAAAATTATTAAATTTGATGAAAACGACATAATGTCACTGATAGAACAAGACTCAAAAGACATAAATATATTTTTGAAAGATACGGATAAATTATTTAATATGACTATTAAAATGGCAAGTATTGGCATTAATATAAATTCCGGCTCTTTTTATTTAACTAGAATGAAATTCGACAATTTTATGTTACTTTTTAATGTATTCATTAACGGAGATTATGACTTTGAAGTTATTCTTGACGATTTAAGTGTTTTTGATAGAAGTGATCCTTCAAGTTTATTTAAAAAACTTATTAGTGTTGATGGGGGAAGATTATTCAAAATTTGTGGTTTGATCCAAAACGCTCAACTTGAAGCTATCAACATGAATATTAATATTAATATTTCACAGTTAAAGTTTATATTTATTACTAGATTTATTACTGATTTGCTTAATTGGTCAGAATGTTTTACAGGATCCAATGTCAATAAAGTTTCCAACAGTATTAGAAATTCTATAAACACTCCAACTAAACAAATTTTAATAAATTTTAAAATAAATGTTGACGCTCCTATTATTATTATACCTTTCCACTCTCATTCTCAGTCAATTTATCTTGTAGATTTGGGTGACTTGAATATTTCAAACAATTTTGTTTATAACCCTGATGGTATTATTCATATAGATCATTATGACGTTTTATTAAAGGATTTCTTTATTAAAAGAGGGTTATATCAACCTGATATAAATAATGATACTACTTATAACATATTGGAACCCCTTAATATTAAAGTTTCGGTGGACAGATTTTTGCTAGAAGACATTATGACATTCGGCATAATTATCAAGAATGAATCACTAAATGTCATAATGAGTCCTCAAGATTTAATATCTTTTATAAATCTTTTTCAAAGTAATTTAAAAGAAAAAACTGAATTTCAAGTGCCGAATAACATCATTTTTTCCTCCAGAGATACTTCTTTATCTTTAGAAAGTCTTTCGACCAAAGATGACGAAGTAGAAGTAATAAAGTACATCTTAAATGTTAATGTTAAATTTTCAAATCTGTATTTTACTTTATTACAAGAAACTAACCCTGATATGATTCAATCTTTTCGTGATTTAATTACTCCTAGAGATGAAAATAAAGTTTTTACGAAATGTATAGCTACCGATTTTGAAATCAATCTAAAACTAAATTCTTTGCCAGAAATTGATGGAACCGTTAGTTTAAACCAGATTGAAGTTATCAATTGTATGAACAACCATAACTTGCCTACAAATAAAATTATTTATTATGATGAAAACTTGAAGGGGTTAACAAAACAATTTTCTGCAGAATTTGAAATTAAAAATAATATGAATATTATTGTAAATGTAATGGATATTACCATGTTTTTAAATGTTTCCTATCTTCAAAATCTTTATAAAAGTTACTTATTGCCACTTATAGATTCTTTAAATCCTGACAATGATCTCTATAATAAAAGCAAATCTATTAAAGATTTGGATCTAGAGACATCTTTAGATCAAATAACTAATGACTCAAAATCACCCATAGCCTTAAAAGTTTTTGTAAACATTGTTTCGTCAAGATTTATTGTTTGTGCTAATGATAATGAAAAAAGTCATGCCATGTATTTCAAAATTATATCAAATTTGCAATATACTTCTTTTTTAAATGGCAAAAAAAATATATGTATTGCAGTTGACACTTTGGAAGGGGATTGTTCTAAGTTTACTGGAAATTGGCACTCTTATAAGAATTATATAGAAGCTCTAAGATCTAAAAATATTAGAATCATGTATGAGGTTGATGAGAATGCAAACACCCTACTAGATATTGATGTTCCTGAATTTTTAGCAAACATTGCCCCTCCAACATTACATGCTCTTTTGTCAATTCAAGATGTACTAAATTCTTCTAATACAAACGATATTTCGCTAAAAGATCCTATTATCAACAATCAAGTTGATTTTGTTTCCATGCAAAGGGAGAATGATGTAGATACATGGTATATAAAACCAATATCTTCTAAAAAAATTGTTTTGGGCACTAAAGTTTGGTACTTGTCTGAAAAAGGTATATATGTAAATGGTTTAATTTATAAAGTTGACACACATTCCGTGTCGATTTGTGACATTCATTTGAATTGGGTAATGACCGTTAATAAGAAAAATAAAATTGCTTATATACTTTCACTGCGTCTAAAAAATTTTCAAAAATATTTTAAAAAAGTTCTTAAAAATCAAACTTCATATGAATGTATAGGAAGGTACAAGCTTGCTCTTTTTATAAATAATATAGAAAACTACAACGATGTTAATGCTGGTAAATTAGTGGAAATATGCTACATAATAAACAAAAATAACGTCTATTTAGCTCTTGTTCATAACTATATATCTAATGAATTAACCTGGTTGGGACTTGAAAAATTGTTTTTAGTACCTAGAAAATCAGTTAAACAAAGATATATCCAAGTTGGGCTGCCTCTTCTTGTAAGGTGTTTGGATGGGTTTTATCGTCTTGGTAGCTTGTTGAAAGTTGAAGTTAACATGCTTTACTTTAACTTCCATGTTTACAAATATTCAAATTTAACATTTAACTCTAATGATAAAAGTTGTTTTGCATTTCCTTGGAAGAAAATTGGTTGTTTGTCACTAAATGAACTTGATAATATTGTTGGAAACATTGTTTTAGTATATAGAAGACAATCCTTTGAAAATTTTATGGTGAATACCCAGAAGGAAGTTTTTGGAAACTTTGATTGTTTAGCTGAACCTTCATTAATTATAAATTACGATAAGACAAGTCGTACGGTAATGCTGATTGGTTATATAACCAAATATGAGGAAACTTTAAGTATAGATGAATGCATATTTCTGGAAACACAGAATAAAGAACTCTCTGGTTTTGGTAGTCGATGGTTAGTTAGAAATTCAACAGGTGGATTTTATGAAGAGTTTATTTTTAAGAAAAAGGACGCTAATAATGCTAAGTTTATTCGTAAAGATGAAAAAAAAGTTGTCCCGTTAAAAAAAGATGATTATATAATAAATTCAGCAGTAAATCGTGAAGATTTAATTAAAGGAACAGTGATATTGTGCAATATTGATAACAAAGGCACGTATTATCTTGGAAAAGTTTATAAAATTACATCAAAATCATTTATTATTAAAATTCTTTCAAGTAAAAACAAGGTAAAATGCGAATTTTGGCAACTGAGGATATATTTTTCTGACAATGATATAAAAAAGGTAAAAAGCAATAAAAAAATAAACATTACAAATTCTGTAATAAAAACTAATATCTGTGTTTCAAATATAGATATTATTTTTGAAAACAACTACAACGACAAAATTATTCCATTTTTACACGTTGGTTGTGAGTTAAAAGGAAATATGGAGTATTTTTTGAATTCCAATATGAAATTGCATTTGGAACTAATTTTAAACTCATCGATATTTAATATAGACTGTGGTAGGTGGGAACCATTATTAGAACTTTCAGAATTACCAGGATTTTTTTATTCTCCATGGGAATGTAGCGTTGATTTTATATCCTCTCCAGATAAAGTTATTAAAAATACCTTTACGTTGCAATCGTCTAAAAGAATGGATTTGTTAGTTTCAGAAAGGACTGTGGGGGCTATTTTAGACTTGTTTGAAGTATTCTCTACAGTGTCAACAATAACAGAAGAATCTGTGTCATTTTTGAGGAATACTTTTAAAATTATCAACGATCTAGGTTGTGATATTACTATTATTCCCAATGAATACTTCATAGATGCGGATAAAATTATTACTATTCAAGACAATTATGAATTAGTTCCATGTCACACATACGAATTCAACAAAAATGTAGTCTCTAATCTTGAAACTATGAAATTTCAAGTACCGATTATAAGTATAATCATTCCTGGGTTTAAAGCAATTTCTAACATCAATGTAGAACAAGACAAATCTTTTCAATTATTGCTAAAACCTAGTGAGAGCAATTATACGAGGAACATCATTCCATCTATTATGATAGAGGTTACAAACGATAGAGGCAATAAAATTATTAATTTCAAATCTTGTTTATATTTTAAAAATATTCTAAATCATACCGTTACGGTTCAAATATTTTTAGGCGATGAAATTATGCAAGAAGTTACATTAAAGAAAGATGAAACATTCCAGCCTAGATTTTACAATTGTACCATAGATATGTCATTTAGAGTTACACATCCTCTTACAGAAACTCCAATTAAGTTTTCATGGAAAAAATTGTTGAAAAATTTTGATAAATTAAAATTATATCAATTTTCTAAATTTATAAACGAAGATTTTTATATATTAATATCTCTAGCTCATTATAATAAAGTGAAGGCAACCATTTATGCTGAAGATTACAACAACGTGTCACTTAAACCTTTTATTATTAAAATAATGGCTCCATTGTATATGGAAAACAAGATTGATAAAATATTTTTATGTAGTTTCGACAGCGATTTTAATTTACCGTTAACTTTGGAAAATTCTTTGTCTATTTACAATTTAAACTTGAAAAATGTCAATAAAATATTATATTTGAGAATATTTGACTACCGTAACGAAAACTTACAAGGAGAAATTAGGATTACGCATTCAAATAATAATCAAGTAAAATATGTACAATTTAAACCATTCGATGAAACCAAATCTTCTAAATTTAATAAAGAACAAATGTATCTTGGCCTTTTGATAAATTATAATCCGTTTATTACAATAACTATTTATTCTCCTTTGATAATACAAAATTTATGTGGAATACCCTTACATCTTAAAATTTCCTTTAAAGATGAACACTTGTTAGATCCATCTGAAAAATCATTTTTAAAGTATTCAGATTCATTAGTAAAAGGATGTTTAAAGCTCCCACAAGCAAAATATTCAAGTCAATTTTCCTTGGGTGCAGTTGGAAATCGAGCATCTATTGAATGTGTTGGAGAAGATGGTAATTCTCAATATAAAATTGGAATAATGATAAATACATCCGAGTTTAATTTAACCAAAGAAATAAAGCTTAAACCTCACTATTCTGTAGAAAATTTTTTGCCTATTGATATAAAAATTATTCACAGTGAAGGAATTATAGAGAAAGTTGAAAAAAACAACAAGATTTTCTTTTGGCCTACAGAAAAATTTCCTATGCCCTTAAAAATTTACGTTGACGAAAAGAATTATTATGATTTTATACCGTGCGGAGAAGAAAATATTATTGCCAAGTTAGTAGACGTTGATAGTTTGAAATTTAGCACTGTTGTGATACAAACCACGCAAACAGATTATTCGACTAAGATTTCTTTCTTGGAATACTATGAAGGTTGTTGTCCTGTTCGGTTCGTTAACAACTGTGTTAGTTTGTGTACAATTTATATTCAACAAAAAAATGTGAATAAGGGATATCCTCTTCCTCCTGGTTCTAATTTGCTGTATACCTGGGATAATTATTCTGTCGAATTTATCGTACAGGCAAGCTTGGATGTTGGATTTTCTCACCGACTGGAATTTGATTTAAAAAAAAACTCTATTCAAAAATTAAAGGAGAATGAATTTTCTCTAATTTATGTTGTGAATTTTTTGGATGGCATCCAAAGAACGTGTTTATTTACTAACGACCCTAGAATAGCATATAGAGCTTTTTACGAGGAGAGCTCTCCTACAATTTTCAACTTTGAATTAAACTTGAAAGCGATAGGTATTTCCATAGTAAATAATAAAACACAATCTGAAGTTACTTATATATCTATTCAAGATTCTGAACCTTATTGGGAATTTTCAAAGGATAAAATTTTATGGATAAAAGCTGATTCTCAAAAGAATGAACTTATTGAAAATTTATACCAAATGTATAAAAATAAAATCTATAAAGAACCTACTAAAAAGAAGTTTTCTATAAAAAAATCATCGAGTGTATCTTCTAGAATCTCTCAGGACGATACAAAGTCTATTAATGACGGCGTTTATCTCGTACAGAATAAGATTTTGGTTGATTTTATTAACCAAACTTATAAAGACGAGACTAAAAGTTCTCAGTTTATTAGACGAGTATATCATCACGGATTATCGACGTACTGCAATTTAGGAAATCAAATGTGTTTGAAGGACTTTGGATTGCAATTAGAATATATGCAAATTGATAACTCTAACTTTTTAACCCAAAATCCAGTCGTTTTATCACCTTCTCAGGTTTACGATTCAGTGGAAAAACAAATTAAGAAACCATTTTTAGAAGTTTGCGTTATTTTAAATCCTGTTCAAAACCTTGGTAGTAAACATGTGATTCATGTTGAAAATTTTCAGGTTTTAGTTCAACAGTTTGACCTAAACGTTGATTTGGGATTTGTATCTGGAATTTTGTCATTTTATAACAATATTACTAAACTAACAAATAATTCTAAGGTAGATAATTCTAGTGAGTTTGATTACTTTTTTTATTTTGAAAGATTGCATTTATCACCACTCAAGCTTGTTTTAAGTTTTACCACTAATTCACAAATATTAACTGACCAGGAATTGAAAATAAAGCAGTTACAATTAATAACTTCTCACCTACCATTTATTGACGTACACGATGTCGTCCTTAGGTTATCATGTTTTGAAATGAACACAAACAAACTATTACCGTTAAATAGACTGTCAAAAGAAATCGTTTCTCATTACTATTATCAATTGTTACGTCAAAGTTTCGTTTTTATATTTGGTTTGGATGTAATAGGAAGTCCATTTAACGTGGTGACAGAATTTGCTACTGGTGCGAAAAACTTGTTTTACGAACCTATATTAGGAAGTATCAAGGGTCCTGAAGAGTTTGGAAAAGGTCTAACATTGGGTTTACGAAGTTTTGCAAGCGGTACATTTGGTAATGCTGCGGGATTTTTTTCAAAAGTAACTAACACTGTTGGTCATGGATTATCCATCATGTCATTTGATGATAACCATCAAGCAAAAAGAAGAGACACTATGAAGGATAAGCCTTCAAATATTCAAGAAGGCTTTGTACAAGGAGGAAAGGGGTTAGCTAGAGGTTTTGTATCCGGTATAACAGGTGTTGCCATGAGCCCTTTTGAAGGAGCTAAAAAAGAAGGAGCAGGAGGCTTTTTTAAAGGTTTAGGTAAAGGGATTGTAGGCTTGGTAGCAAAACCGGTAGGTGGAATAATGGATATGACAAGCAGTGTATTATCTAGCGTGAAGGATCAGATAAAAGGAAAGCATAATGTGAAAATTGTAAGGATTGGCAGAAGTTTTAAATATGATAAAATCTTGAGAAATTATAGTATAAACGATGCTAAAGGATACTTTTGTTACCAAAAAGTTAAAAAGTATAACGAAATAGAGAAATTTGGGCTATATGCATCATTTTTAGGTTATATTCGGAAAATTCATATATTAACGGAAGATTGTCTGTATGTGGTGGAACATGACCCAGTGTTGGATACCTGGATGATAAAAAAAAGTTTTAAGTTACATTTGATTGAATATTTGAACATACGAGATAATGTATTAACATTTGAATATATGGGAGAAAAAATCAATATTGAGCATGAGGACAAGAATATGGTTGAAAATTTTTACCTTATTATTAACTTATTAAAAAGTATGTTATTTTGATTAAATTTTGAGTTGAAATAACTTTTTTGTATAAAAAAATAACTTACATAGTAACCTAATTAAATTATTTCATAACATGATAATTATAACTTTTGAAAGTACATGAAGCTACATTTTTTTAAAGGAGTCTTATCGACTCAAAATATTATAAAAGTATATATAAATATATATCCATCTATTTTTTAATGTATGTTACAATTATAGAAAAAATGAAAATTAATAGAATTAAATATATAAATAATTTTTTTAATAATTTAATTGAAAATAATAAAACATTAAAATACTCTAATTTGGAAAACTAAAACATTGGAAATTAGAAAACTTTTAAGGTAATTATGCAAGAAACTGAATGGTAATTTTTAATTTTTGGAGAATCTAAATGTATTTTTTTTAAATTATTGTGTTATCCATTTATAAAATCTTTGGAATCAACAGAGAAATGAAATGGAAGATATGGATCCATTAACATTTTTATAAACCATGTATATTTTATTAATTAAAATAAATTTAATATAAACTTATTTATAATAAATACAATATTAAAATAATATTTCGTTTAATATTTCTTTTCCAACGTAATTAAATGAGAAGAATGGTATTGTGTTCTTTGCATTTGTTTAATTATTTGCTGTTTGAGTTACTTTTATTATTCGAGTACGAAGAAAGTATCTAGAAAAGAATGTAAATTGTGAATAAACTTTTTTTAAACATATTCTTAACTTGTTACTTTTTATTGCAAGTTCGCCATTCATCACTATAAATATTTGGTAAAAAGCTCTATATTTCTTTAATAATAGGCAAAAAATATTTTGGGTTTATGTATCATTTTTAAATAAATATTTGCTGGGTCTTAAAATATATTAGCAATATTAAATACTCAAATTTTATCATTATTGTCTTCACTTTATGATTTTTGGATTTTTCTTGATGAAGTATCTTCTAATTGGTACATCAAAACTCTTTCAACAATTTTTGAAGTATGATATATTAAGTTTATACGTATATTTTCTTTTTGAAAAGATTACTAAATTATTTATGGAAAAAGTTGATTATTTTTATTAATTATATAATTAAAATTTTAAAGGCTATTCATCTAAATCAGAGGTGT
>CAKKLC010002796.1:0-14723 GCA_918559645.1 Ceratonova shasta | reverse complement strand
ACGTAGTTTTGAATAGGGATGTTAACAATTAATGACCAGCAGTGATGAGAGGGCACAAACTACTTTGGCAACTATTTAAAGTAGTAAATATATCGAAAATGGACAACTCTGTCTAAACAAAAAAAATTTTCATTGACATAGGATCGCAACATGTGCGTGCATACGGGCCGCATAATATAATCTGAAGGGCCGCATGCGGCTTGCGGGCCGTAGTATACCCACTCCTGTTTTAAGTGATTCTAAACACTCGAATTTAATATTGAAAACTTAGAAAATTACACACCAAAATTTAAAGTTTATTTTAAAATACCATCCTGATTGACACTTGTAATTAATAACTGTAAGGAATTTAGTTAGCGGTGAATATAAGCGATGTCATTTTTGATTAGATTTTCCATCTTTTATCCATAATATGAAGAATTTTACGGTTCATGAGGGTTTTTCGGTGGCTGCGAGATTATTTGGCGGTTTTGAAAAATTTTAATATCCTTCTTAAAAATGGTTAGAAAATCAATAAAAGAGATTTTAGAAGAAAATACCTTGTACAAAGACAAGGAAATAGAAAATTTAAATATAAATAAAAACAAAACATTTTTAAATGAAATAACTACAGATCTAACCCTTTAAAATAAATTTTTAGCCAGACTGTATTTTTAATAATAAGCTCATTTATCCAAACTGCAAGGAAAATACTTATTTAAATCTACAAAAAAGAAAAACAGCACCTGATCATTATTACGAGTTGTACACTAAGCCGTGTAGGTTTTCTTGTAGTTTTTGAAAGAATAGTCTGTTTGAAGGTTCAAAACTGCCAATGAAAAAATACTTTTAATAATTTATAAATACAGCAAAAGAATGTTTGTTATAGACAAAACAAGAGAATAGGAAATGGACAGAGGGACAGTTATATACAATGCCTAACTTGTAAGAAAAGTAATAGTCAAGGATTTAGCGAGTAAGTCTATTAAATTATGAGGAGAACAAAAAATTTCCGAATTGACGAGAATCTTTTCTTTAAACGAAAAATACAAAGAGGTAGATTGACCAATGATCAATGGTTATTTGGAGGCATTGAAAGGGGATCAAAGACAGCTTTTATTATTCCAGTAGAAGATCGAAGTATAGAGACAATGAAAACTCTTATTGTTGAAAATGTGTTGCCAGGAATTTTAATCATAAAATATCAGTGGAGAGCGTACAAAAATGATCTGAATGAATTCATTTTATACGAGCATCAAACGGTAAATACTCCATTAATTTTGTTTCTTTTAGCGATCAATCTGTTCCTACGCAATTAATTAAAGGTCTTTAGTCTTTAATTAAAAGATGTCTGAGAACCAGGAATATCAAAAGAACAATATGTCTAATATCTTATTCAGTTTATTTAGCAACATAAGTATGAAAGAGAAAGTAGATTAAATTATTTATTAAAGATAATAAATTGATATTTTTTAAACAATTTTTTTTCTTATTTTTTTTGTTTTCTATTTTTTTTAAAATTATTTTTATCTTGAAGTTTTAATTCAAAACGCCGAAAAACCCGCATTAACCAATGTTTAAGTTTTATCATATTTTAGCCATTATATGATTATAAGTAAAAAAACTCATGATATTTTAAATATTTCTTGCCCTCTTCTTAAGACAAGATCTCTCATTTAGATATGCAATAGCAGAAAGTTATAATTATGTATTAACAAAGTAATGAAAAAGTTTATCATTCTTTGAACCAAGTTTTAAAATATAAAGATGCTTTTGGTATTCATAACTTTACTTTAATAATAGATATTGTGCTAATACTTCTTGTATTAGGATTTTTCAAGCTAGCAGTTGAACGCAAGTATTTCTATATATTATTTTTTTAAGAAAAGTTTCAAAATTGTATGAAAAAAGGTTATCTATGTGCTTTTCTGAATATTAAAGCTATGGTGAAACAAATGAATAAATGATATAAAATCTTCATACATTTCCTACTATATATTGACTAGATTTTGGGGTGACTTTAACAAAAATGTTGATATTGATAATAATATTCACGCTGATTTCGATCAATCAATGTTATTTTCTCATTTTGTAAAGATTCCAATAGTTAGATCTAGATCTTTTGCTTAATATTTTTTATTCTAAAGTTTTTCATATATCAGCTTATAGTAATTGTAATAATTAATTGAAGTATACTTGATATTGGTGTCTGAAAAGCATTTCAAACCAAAAAATATGAATTCAATTCATAATATATATCATACAAAGAGTTACAACCTATATTATAATTTAAAAACATAATTAGATTTCATCTTTGTTAGTAAAAAAATAGTAAACACATTTCCTAGTACCTTCATCGACTCCTAAAGCGAAGCTTCTCTCTATGATTAGTATTCATAAGCTATTTGTTACATAAACTTGTACTGAATTTAACTGAAGGAATCGGAAGCACTTATGAATAGGATAATATATGAACTTAAAAAATTTCTTAATTAATGTATATAATGAAAGGCAAAATTAAAATGCTTTAATTATATGTAGTTACATTACTAAGGAAAGTATTGAGATATTAATATTTGTTCTAACATACAAAATTTTATAAATTATATATTTCTTCAAAGTAATATAATAGAGATAAAAGACTTGTAGTCGTAATTTTTAAAATGGTATTAATTTTAGCAAAGATTTTGTAACTATGAACCTAAATGAATAATTCAACTAATTTGAATACAATAATGCATTTTATTATCACTCTTTTATACTTTCATACAATCAGAGAAAATGGATGAAGATGATACTATATTATTGATTTGATAAATTAAGTATCAAAATTAATAATAGTTCAATGTGTTTTCAAGTTATGAAACAGTTAAGAATGATGAACAAAGAAAAATATTTATTTTTAAAAATTTATTTCTTGGACTATTAAATAAAAGTACCATTTTTTTTTAATAATCAATATATCTTGGATAAATTTTGAAAAATTCAGCAAAATTAAGCAAAATATTATTTGAAAAAAAGATTTCATAAAACCTTATATCACTAAGTGATGTGTTTGTTTATATTGATTTAAATACCATTTTGGGTTATCAAATGCATCTTCAATTTTTAAAGATTTGATACAATTATGTTAAGATATTACGTGTTTTAATGATTTCGATATTTTATCTTCAGTACGATTTTTAATCTTCTTAGGAGTGTTTTTGAGCTTTAAAAATCTACTAATAAGATTTTAATAATAAAAAAATTTAAATATTTTCCAAAAAAATAAAATTAATTGGATGTCTCATACAAAAGTAATTAAAACAGGCAACTAATATGTTACAGTAATGAAAAAATCTGATCTGTTAAAATCTATTAGTGATATGGAATAAATTTAGTATTACACTAATTTTTTTGTTGGTTTATTAAATAATCTATATCAAAATCAACCTTAAATTTAATTTAAATGAATCATTCATACTGTGTAAAACGGTAAAATTTTGGGATATTTTTCTATTAGAAATTTATTGAGCTAGGGATTGATATCAAATATCTTTTATTATTAAGAGGTTTAGTTTATTGGAAAGAAATTATTTTACTACAGTTAGAAAATATCTTGCTATTGTTAAAACAAGTAATGATGTATATCAATATTTGACTGGTAAAAGTTTTAGATATCAGGGAACAAAGTTGATTTTGGTTAGAAAAAAATAATTTTAAATGTAACTCAAGACTATTTCTTTTAACTAAGAATGAACAATTTATATCAAATAATAAAAATTTTAACTGGAAATAAAAAAAAATGGACCACAAGATGTATGTAATAAATACAAGTTAGTTAAGTTCTGGTTTGTGGAGTTTCTTGGACTATTAATTATGAGATATTATGTTTATTAATAAATATATACACATTTGAACAACAAAAACGGAAAAATTAAAATCCGTCTTGAAAATTAAAATTGAAATGATATAAACTTAAAAAAAAAGAAACTTGTTTTTATCATATTTATGGTAGGTGATAATTAAGATTTTGAAACTATATTTTTTGCTTTTTAAATTAAAAATTTTATTTCTAAAATTAAAAAATAATTGGAAACGAAATTTATTAATTTTTATGTTTACTTTATAACACAAGAATTCTTCAATATTTATAAAAAATTATTTACGAGATTTTGAACATTATTTAGTAGGATTCTATATCATTTTTAATTGTTTTTTTCAATAAAATTTTTATAAATTTTCAGTAGCAATTAAGGATGATTTTTAAGAAGATTTCTTTTAATAATAACAATTTTTATTTTCAACAGCAAAATCATTGTATTTCTAGATTTTTGGTATTCAGCATTATCTTTTTATATTGGAATCCTGTATTTGTATCCTTCAATGATACAGATTCTTATAAATGTCCATTTAAAGTCTAGCATACCTTCTAATATCCATATTTTTATCTATTTCAACATGTCTTTTAACTTTATCATACAGCCCAGATCCGATTTTAATATACTAACACTTCTAAATTTTTTTGATCGTGTGATTTAATCAAAAATAATGACTTGATTCATTTTCTTTTGAAACTCTTATACTTACAAAAGATCCTGAGAGTTAAAATCAACATTTCTAACTGAAGATTATCACTATGATATTTATGTGATAGCCAATTTATCATTTTTTAACCAATTAAAATCTTAACAAATATTTTTAAAGCTTAATATTGGTTTTTTTGCTTTGAAACAGAAAATTTTAGAAATATTTTTCGTGATGTAGTTTTAATAATATTACATAGTTTTTTATAACTTATTCTATTATTTTCTTGACAGTTTACTTACTTAATTGAAGTTTTTGATTTTTTTATAAGTTTTGATTTATCTGAAATTATTTTTCTCGTACATGATTCATTATATGCAAATTTTTCGTATTTGCTGCAAACTCTTGTTATGTTTACATTCAATTTTTCAGAAGTATGTTTTTTGATTATCTGACTTTTAGAAAGATATTATTGAATTTTTTAATAAATCTTGATATTTAAGGTTTATTAAGTTTATTTTTGCACAATTATTAAGTTTTTTACTCAGAAAACTTTATTTTTTTGGCGGCAAACTAAAATGACTATTTTTATATATAGTTTTCTAAATTTTAATTACAAAAGATTTTTTTAATGATTTCAAATTATAAATACAATAAATATTAGGTAAAACACGTTTATGTTTCGATTTTGAGTTTATATCATTTTATTAAATTAAATTTTAAAAATTTTGTTTTTTTTCTTTAAAATATATTTTAAATTTCTTGAATATAATCTTAAAGAGAATGGAAATTAAATCTTGCATATATCAATAACTAACATGATTTCCGATGTTCCTACAAAGAAAATTAATTAATTTTAGTTATTTAAACTTATTGTATCTTATTAAGAAACACAATATCAAAAACAATTGTGAAGAAAATTTAATGTATTTGAATATGAAAATGTTAGAATAAAAACTTATCGTCTAAAATCAAACATCAATTAGAAGAAAATTTTAAAATATTTAAATAATGACTATGTTACGGTTTTAGAAAGAAGAACAATAAACAAAACTCTGAGTCAATATCCTAGGAATATTCGTACCACAAAATCAAGAAATAGTAAGTGAAGTAAAAATTATTGAAAAAATTAGCAAAAGAAAAGACAGTAAAGGTTTAAAGGACGTAATAGCTTCTTAAATAAGTTTTATAATTAAATATTAAGTTTATTTCAAAATCTTTATTCTTTCATCGATAATTATACAAACATAAAATTAATTATGAAATTACTTTTTTTTAATTTTTAAAATTCAAAATGATATTTTTTTGTTTCATTTAAAGAAAACTTTTTAAGGTTCTTAATCGTATTTTATCTAAATTAATCCAAGACCTCTGCTTTTGAATACTACTATCTATAGATTTATTGTTGAAATTTAAAAATAAATTGTTTTGTTACAGAACCTTTTAATTTTGTTACTAAAAGAATTGTGTTTAGAACTTAAATAGCGTTTACAAATTAATGATCAATCTGCCTTCTTTTTAACAAGCGAAAATTGTATATATCAATGACAAATTTTCTTTTTATAATTCATTAGACGCCTATTAAATGCAAATACGGCTTTGTAAAAATTTATTTTTTCAAAATATCAAAGTTTATGAAATCAACAATTTCCTATTTTTTTACAGTCACTATCTTTAAAATTAGAATATTTTTATTTAAAGTTCTTTAATAAAGCCGTATCAAATGGTTAAGAATAAATTAAACATAATTTTTCAACTTAAGGATGATATTTGAAAAATTTAAGTAAAAAAATAGAGATTTTGATGATTATTGTAAACTATTTTAAAATATGAATAGGATTTTTATAAGTTATATAGAATATTAAAATTTTTATGACAAATTTTTGCATTTGATCTATTTGGAATGGCGATGAAACATTGCTTTTTTAGCCGGAACGTAAAAATTCAGAAATAGTACATTATTTGCACGTAACTTCTGACTTGAACTTAAGTTTTTATAAGTATAAGATTAAGTCAAGAATTTTCCTCAGAATTACACAAGTTGAGATTTACCCCACCCCAGACCCTATAAATAAATATTTAATAAAAAATTTAGATAAAAATATATAAAATATTATTGAAATCCTTAATTTATTAGGCTGTATTTATGTGAAAGTGGTTTCGTATAAGCTCAAATTGTTTTCAAATGGATCCCCATATTAATTATCCATACTCATATGCTGCAAAGGAAAAGACTGTAATAAATCATTTTTAATACCTTTCATTTCTTTAACTTTGTTTTTGTTTGGCTCATTACAACTCGACATGTTGGGTATGTACTGTGGTTATAACCTGAACAGAGTGGAGTGAGTGGATAACTTTTAAATAAATGAAGTTAAGATCCTTTGATATATTATTGTAGCCAGAAACTTTATCACTTTGAATTTCAGTCCCGGGTAAATATATCTGTCTTATTATTGGCATGAGTGTTGTTGCTGAAAAATTTTGAACAATAGTAATATATCCTTTTGCTGGAGTAAAACTTGTGTCTATATACTCGATTAACCATATCTGGACATCCAAAACTCTTTCCCTATGATTTTTGGGCTTTAGTCAAAATAAACTTTTATCAATTTGAACTTTTACATCGTTATCACCTAATCTTATTGGGTTTTAAATAAAATATTTTCACAACACTTTCTTAATGACAAAAAAAGAGATAAACAAGTCTTTTTCAGTAGACCAAAATTCTTTCTACTCTCATAAATTCGCTCCTACTTTGAAAACCTGTATATTATTTCAAGCAGGGGTTTGAATGACAAATTATAATTGTAAAAAACACTCTCAGAACGTATGCTGCTGCTTGTTTTTTATTTTTGACATTTCTTTTTCTTAGATTTAAGACTTTTCTGTCTTGTATTTTATTGCGAACCTATAATCACTAGCAGAAGAACTAAACAAACAACGTAGAGTGTTTTAAAGGAGCTACTTCTGAAAAAATATTTTATAGAGCTGTTGTCAGATGCTAGCAAGGTTCGCAAGAAGTTTCATATTTATTTGGCATTTGTTGTAGGCTTTATTTATTTTTGATTACACAAGTGAATTATTTCCCTTGGGGGAGTTATTTACTTGCTCTAAAGCATCTTTTTTTAATAAAGGAAGTATATAAAAATACTAAAAAACAAGAAGTTTTGAAGGAAATTTATTTCTATTATCATATATACCCTACAAAATTTTATGTATCTTGATTTTCCATTTTTACTCATATTTTTTTACAAATTATATAAGTTGAATAATATTTTAAAAAAAATTTAATTGATTTTATAAATTTCATCATATTTAAAGTTGCAAAAAAGGTTTTTTTATTTTGAAAAGTTAAAAAAAAATCATGTACATTTTATATCGGCATATGGCATTTATTAATCACTATATAAATATATTTATATATTAGAATTTTCATATTTAATAAAAAAAATATATTTGTATTTATTATTAATACATTAGTAAATGAATGAAATTAAAGTTTTATAATAAATTATTTTATATCGGAAATGTTAGGTTTTTACAGAGTGAAAATAATATACAATATATAAAATATATATATTGATTTTTTTATTTATTAAAAAAATAGTTCAGGAATTAAATTAAGGTAAAATGAACATTTAAATCAATAATATCTTAATAAAGATTACTATTTTACAAAATTAAAATAATGTATATAGAATATATGTGGTTTTAATTGAATTTAATAAATTATAATAAAAATTTAATGAAAGTTTTTGAATATTATACTTGTATTAAACTTTTTATATTATAAATAAATAAAATTAAAAAATTTTTTTTATAAATTATAATAAAATATAAAATAAATTTGCATTTATTAATAATAAATTAGTCTAATAATGACATTAAAGTTATTTAATTATTATAATTATATTAAATATCAATATATTATACATCAATCAATAATATCATAAAATTAGGTTTTTACAGAATGAAAAATAATATGTAAAATATATTTGTATTTAATTTAATAAATTAAGTTGAATTATAGAACTAATTTCATGTAATAAACCAATATTATTTATGTATCAATAATATAAAAAAAAGGATTTTACAAAAATTAAAAAAATATATAAAAAAATATTCTATTTAATGAAATTTATGTTATTTAATAAAAAAATATTATATATGTATCAATAAATTAAAAAAATGGATTTTACAGAAATTAAAAAAAATGTATAAAAAAATTAAATAAAATAAATAAATTTATTAATCAAATTTATAATAATTAATAAACTAATATTATATATATGAATATTATAATAAAAAGGATTTTACAAAAATTCAAAAATATATAAAAAAATAAAATAAATTTTTAATTAATTTAACAAAATAAATTAAATATATTTAATATTAATTGAAAAAATAAATAATTCATATTTTATTTAATTTAAATTAATTTTAATTTAATTTAATAAAATAAATACATTTATTAATGAAATTTATAATAATTAATATACAAATATTATAAATATTTATCAATAATATAATAAAAAGGATTTTACAAAAATTAAAAATATATAAAAAAATAAAATATATTTTTAATTAATTTAACAAAATAAATAAAATAAATTTTAAATTAATTTAACAAAATAAATAAAATATATTTTATATTAATTGAAAAAATAAATAATTCATATTTTATTTAATTTTAATTTAATTTAATAAAATAAATACATTTATTAATGAAATTTATATTATTTAATAAATAAATATTATAATTATGTCAAGAATATAAAAAAAATGGATTTTACAAAAATAAAAAATATATAAAAAAATAAAATATATTTTAATTTAATTTAATTTAATTAATTAATTAATTAATTAATTAATTAAATTTATTTATTTATTTATTAATGAAATTTGGTATATGTAAAGAAAAGGGGTACTGATTTAATTTAAATATTAAATTAAAAAAAAAATAAATATTAAATTAAATAAATTAAAATATTAAATTAAAAAAATAAATATTAAATTATAACCTATAATAAAGACAAAAACAAGCTTGTAATCTTTTAATAAAAAGTAATAATATAATAAATTCTATATGATTTTAAACAAAAAATTGATACAATGTCTTATTTTAATTATTCATATATTATACCACTCTGCAATATTTTGTAAAATAAAGTCCATCTCAGAAAATTCACTGGGAAGTCGGTTTCGTCACATCCACACATCTAAATAGCTAGTTATGAAGGCATCCTTTGTTCCATACATCATTTAAAATTTTTTTTTGATCAAACTTCACGCTCCTTTCACGTGGTTAGTATGAACATTATTTAAAAGGGTTTTTGAATGTTAGTGAGTTTTCACTGTTTTATGAATATATGGTCCGACTAGAGAAAGATGAGAAGGTAAAGAACTATTGTAGTTCGGTCCACCTGTGTAGACTGAGAATTCGTCTCACAAATCAACGTATTTGGAAGAACCATTCTTCTTAAAATTTAAAACAGAGTAGCTGCTTTTCGGTTTGTCACAAGTTCAATATGAACTATTTTAGTTTGTAAGTCACAAACTCCAAACACCCGGTGGGCATTCAAAGCATTTCCTCTAGGTTGTGCTGGGTTATGCTTAAGTTTAACAAATTTTGATTTGTCTATCTGTACTATAGAGTTAGTATCGCCTAGCATTACGGGATTTAAAGTTAAGTGATGACTACAAACATCTCGGAAATATTGAAACTATTGAATAACTGTTGGTTTAGAAAGATTTGTTAATATAACTGATTTGCATGCTGGGATTTCATTTGACCAAAGATAAACCATAACTAAAATTTTCGTAAAAGAAATATTACAGTTTCAAAGAAAGAAGAAACCGTAACACCCTTTTTTACTGATATGTCTGTTTTCTATGCTTTGCTGTCGGCATAACCAAGAAAATTTATGTATAGATGAGCGATCATTTTTTTAAATCATACGTTTGCCACATTTATCACATAAAAAAATTGTTTCAACAGACGTCTTTCTTGGAACCAGTTTATTACCGTTAGTTCATATTTTATTATTGCATAAATTTCAAACAAGTCCATAAAAAATTAAATAGCCTTATCATTTAATTAAATTAATCAGATAAACATTTAATTTAATTAAATTTATCAGATTAACATTTAATTTAATATTTATTTATTTAATTTAATATTTAAATTTATTTAATTAAATCAGTACCCCTTTTCTTTACCTATAACGAGTAAAATTTATACTATATAATAACTTAAATCAATTTACTAATGTTGATATGGAATTTCGGCTGCGCAATTTGTTATGTTGTGATTCACATGTCGAAAGTAACCTTCACAGTCTGAAATAGTTATGGTTGTAATTCCTTCAGACATTAGCTTGTTTAAATCCAAGTTCGTGTTAGTTGCTAATTTTGATTTAACATGCTCTTTGATTTAAGAAAATGCTGTTTCTATTGGTTCAATATGTATGAGTATGGTGCCAAGAATTTGTAGTTGTATCCATATTCTGCACAAACTTCTGATAGATCTACTTGCCTATATATTATTACATCGTCTAATATAAACATACATTATTTAGCACCAAAATATTTTTTAAATGCTTACACAGATTGATCAAATAGTTTTTAAAAATAAGTGTTCTTACAGTTGAGTTGGCTATTATTTCGTGATATAACATGCTATTGTTTAATAATGCTTCTATTAGGGTAACAGATCTACCCCTTATTGTGTGTACTATAAAGTTTACTCTTGTGCCACTGTTTGATCTACCATAACTTTTTCTAATGTGTAGATTAAATGAACTTTCATCAATAAAAATGGCATTCATATTTTCATTAATAAATAAATTATCATACCAAAGACTATAAACTTTTCTGTGCGCAATTATTTGTTGGTCGTTTACTCGGTCTAGTTCTTGATAAACTTTTTTCACGGTTATCTTTAGATCAAAAAGACATCTATTGATAGTTGATATAGAAATGTTGTATCCGTTGCCCTTAACCTCCTCTACCTTTTGTTTAACTTTTTTGAGTGTAATTTGTGAATTTAAAGATATTTCGTTCTCCACAATATCTCGGATCTCATCAACATTTTTGGTTGGACATTTTCCTGATTTATTTTTAACTTCTGTTTTTTCATAATTTTTGAAAATAGAGTAGATATTGTGAGCAGTTAAATATCTTATATTTAGCATTGTGCTAGCTCTTTTAATGCTCATACGTTCGTTTTCGATCAAATTTATTAGATTTTTTCTTACTGCAAAGCTGATGACCTGATTCTTTTTATTTTCCATATTAAATATTATTCAAAAATCAAAACTTAAAAGATTAAAATCCAAACTTTAAAGATAAAAATCCAAAGTTCACTGAAAAATGGTATATATGTATCAATAATATAATAAAAAAGGATTTTACAAAATTTTAAATAAAAAAATAAAATATATTTTATATTAATTTAATTTAATATTATAAATACATTTATTAATGAAATTTATATTAATTAATAAACAAATATTTAATATGTATCAATAATTAAAAAAAATGGATTTTACAAAAATTAAAAAATATATAAAAAAATAAAATTTATTCAAATTTAATTTAATTCGATTAAATTTAATAAATAAATAAATAGATAGATAGATAAATAAATTAATTAATAAATTAGTTTATTAATGAAAATTGAGTTGTTTAATAAACAAATGTTATATATGTACCAATAATATAACAATTGAATTTACAAAAGTTAAAGAATAAAATTTATTTTAATTTAATTTAATTAATTAAATACATAAAATACTTTATCGATGAAAATTAAGATGTTTGATTAACAAATCTTATATATATATATCTGTATCATTAATATAAAAAATTCATTTTAAAAAAAATATTAAATTTAATAAATTATTTTTTTAATTAAATTTATGTTGTTAAATAAAAAAATATTATATATGTATCAATAATTTAAAAAAATGGATTTTACACACATTAAAAAAAATAAGATATATTTTAATTTAATTGATTAATTAATTAAATAAATAAATTATTTTATATAATTAAATTTAATTAATGTAATTATTTTACTTATATTAACTCTTTATGTTATATATATATGTCAATAATATTAAAAAAATATTATTTTATATTATTAAAATTATAAAAAATATATTTTAATTTATTTTAATGAAATTTAATTAATGTAATTATTTTACTTATATTAACTCTTTATGTTATATATATATGTCAATAATATTAAAAAAATATTATTTTATATTATTAAAATTATAAAAAATATATTTTGATTTAATTTATTTTAATGAAATTTAATTAATGTAATTATTTTACTTATATTAACTCTTTATGTTATATATATATGTCAATAATATTAAAAAAATATTATTTTATATTATTAAAATTATAAAAAATATATTTTGATTTATTTATTTAAATATAATAGTTTAATAAGTAAATTTAAGTTATAATTATTTTACTTATATTATTCCTTTATATATAATATATCACTAATGTTAAAAATTAGAATTTTACAAAAATAAGTTATTTAATGAAATATATTTTGATTTATTTAATAAATTAGTTTACTAATGAAATTCCAATTATATAATTATAATACTTATATTAACTCCTTTTATAACAAAAATAAATATATAAAATATTATTATGTATATAAATAAAATATATTTCGATTTAATTTAATTTTGTTAATAATTTTACTTTTATTGACTCTATGTATATATTAATCAATAATAATAAAAAAATTAAAAATTAGGATTTTAATTAAATAAAATATATTTGTATCTTGGTTAATAAATTTAATTTTTATAAAAAAAATAAAGTTATATAACTATTCTATTTACATTTTCTTATATATAACAATATTACTAAAAAAACAGGATTTTATTGAATAAAAATAACTTTTAAAATATTTTTAAATTTATTAATTAAATAAATTTTATATAATTATAATGCTTCAATTTACCCTTTATTTAGTATACAAATATAGAAATGTATATAAATCAATAATACATATATAAAATATATTTGGATTTATTAATAAAATTAAAGCAATATTAGTCTTATGATTGTATTAACCCTTTGTATATCATAAAAAATATAGATATAAATTATATTGAAAAAAGATAAATATTTTATAAAATTAAAAAATATTAGGATTAAACTTAATTTTTATAGTTCTACTTAACTCCGTATATATCATATATCAGTAATTTCAAAAAAAAAATTTTAATTATTTTTTTTATAAAAATATACTCGACTTTAATACCAATAAATTATCTTAATAATGAAATTATACTAACTTAATCAATCTAGCTATAATAAGAGTTTTATAATATAGAAATATCATTAATATGAAAAAAGTTACGATTTAACAAAATGAAAACAATTATAATGTAGAATATTTGTAGATAAAAAAAATGATGTTAATCCCATTTATAATGTTGATCTGTAATAGTTTTTATTTTAATATCAAGGGCATGGTATTCATTAAAATTTGGCGGAAGTTTCATTTTTTTAAATATAACCTGATCACCAACTAAAGGCACATACTCTGAGTTTACACTAAGATTATATTTTATTTACTCAACTATATGAAAAAATAGGTTATCTTGTGAATCTCCTGGTTTAATAAAACCGTGTCCATGCTCTCTTGAAAATGAAATAATTTGACCTTCTTCAGAAACAACTTTTTCAAGCTGTCGTTCTCTTAATATTTTAAAATTATTTTACATGGAAGCTGTTCTTTTCATAATCTAGAATTTCCTTAGTTTTTAACAAAGAATTATCAATTTAAATTGATTCGTTAAACATCGTAATCATTAAATAATCTTTTAAACTTTAATAAATTAATATTTATTGCTGTAAAAAATTTGAAATACTTGTATTTGAATTAAGTGAACCAATAAAAAATTAAATAGCAGGTTTAAAAATTCACTACTTTGTGTTAGCGCACGCACAGTTATTTTTTATATATTTGTAAGGATTCATTCGAATTATTTTTAATATCTTATTCAAAGAAAGCTTACAAACATTTTTTGACTTAAAATTAATAGATAAATTGAATTTTAATAATTTTTAAACCCATGATATTTTTGAAAATTTATGTAGCTTAATATACCATAAATTGGATATATTAAGAAATTGAATATAAAAATGATAAATTCTCATTTAAAATGTAAATATATGTAACAAATTAAAGATAATAA
>CAKKLC010002795.1:10687-23367 GCA_918559645.1 Ceratonova shasta | reverse complement strand
AAATTTGTTATAAACTTTTTTTGTTGATTTTAATTATTGAAATAATAAAAAATTATAAATTAAAATATTATGAAGAGTCAAGGTCTAAAAAAAAGTAATAGAAATATAATAATTAATATTCAATGTGAATTTTTTTAAATTTGATTTATATTTTTAATTATTTTTTTCAGAGATTTTACTGTTACTTTGTTTCTTACAGAATCAAGATGATCAACGTTATCATGTATCTCATATGTCATTTCTTTTGTGTTTATAATATGTCTGCAACTTTCCAAACTCTCAAAATTTAGTGTTCCATCACCATCAACATATGATTGATCTTTTTCATTAAAAATCAAATCATTTGTTAATTTTATAACATCGAGTGTTTTATGGCCATTGGAATATAAACAATGAAGTTTAACCCCTAAATTAGAAGGCACCCAAGGATCTGAAACCAAATTCAATAATTGATCAACGTTTTTAATTTGAATGTTTTGAAATAACGTTTTTAAATCATTTAAAGTATAATTTTTATCAGGTGATTGTACAATAAGCTACAAATTATTTATAATATACTCGATCTGCTCCAAAATACTTTTTGCTTGGTAACAAATAATATGTGGAAGGCATATACCTTCCAAGAGTCTTGATTATAGAAAAATTAAATATAGATTTAGCTGCACCATTCTTGTCTCTGTTTATTATACCTAGAATTGATTTACTCGATCCTACAAAGGCCCCATTAATGGAAAACCACAATTCAATGTATTTATCCTTCCAGGTTTGATCGAAATTACTAAAATACTCCAACAGTAACGGTGCTCCCATGCTATGGGAAACCAAAATTGTTTTTCTATTAAATTTTTTATAATTTGTAAGAATTGTATTAGTTAAATTTTTAAAAAAAGCAAGTTTAAATCTCTCCACTATTTTTATAAATTATTTACTTGGAATTTTATTAAAATAATAGGGAGCACCTTTTACGTCGTTGCCTTCCTTGTATCCTAAATCTACTAACATATTTATTATATTTTTAAAATATGAACTGATGCCAGGTAACAAAGGAGCCAAAACAGAAATATCATCAAGGCTTCCGAAATCTCCTGTTTTAATATCTACACCCTCTACATTTTCCATCTCGTTTGTATTAGGGTTGTATATCAATCCCAATTCTTCTAAAAAACATGATAGATGGAAAATAATATTGGGATTGATCCACTGTAACTTCCAATCAAAAGCTTTATTACACTTGGCACTTAAATGGTTAGTTTTATTAACTCTAATATATAAACGACTACCACCTAAACCAGGAACTAAAATTATTATTAAAAATATACCAAGAATTACAGGTGCTCTTTCATATGATAAGACACTATTTAGTAATATAAAAATTAGAATTTTCATTTTAAAGATAAGGAGCTTACAGTGTATCATAAATAATATATCTAAGATTATAGCCAATATTTAATGAATGAAAATAATTTAAAAATTACTATATTGTTTGTGATTTCAAGACTTGATTTGAAATATTAATAATTACTATAATAGGAATTATCAATATACAGAATTTATTTGTTTAAGTACAGGGAGATACTTAAATAACATGCGCGTAAATTTGGAAAGAACCTGTGTTCATTATTTTAAACTAACGAAAAATACTTAGTATTAAAACAGAATTGCAAAATAGAAAATTTAAATTTTAAATAATGGTTAATTTAAAAATAACGACAAAATACTTAATTATAAAATAGAAAAAAAAATGGAGGTAAATCGTTTATTCAAAAATAGCAAAAAATACGTAATTATAAAACAGAAATGCAAAATAGCATCAAAAAAGATTTGATATATTTTGTTTATTAAAAAATAGCAACAAATACTTTTTAATTAAACAGAATTGCAAAATAGCTTCAAAAAACATTTTATATAAATTGTTTGTTCTCTTTTCTTTATTTCACCCAGCGAAAAAAAAAGATTTGAGCTTTTGATTAATTTTTATTCAAAAATTTGATACTTATTAATAATAATTAATTTAGAATTGATTAACAATTAAAATAAAGGCTTGGAAATAATTAGCTATCTAAGAGTTGATGGTTTGTTGCGTGATATTTTGTATTTTGAAAGTTGAAATCATGCCATGCACAAAGTAAAATATAAAAGAAATGTTGATGTAAATGCATTTAAATGCAATAATTGATTATGTAATAAATTAAAAGTCTATATTTCTTAAAGAAAATTGTGCTTTTTTAATGACTTCAAAATCAATATTGATTTATTACTGAAAATAATTTATTCTTAGTTTGTAAATGAATGGCGAAACAAAGTTGTTTTTGATTATGGAGTTTGTCAAAAAGTATTTGGAAAGGCTACAATAAATTAAGACTTTGTAGAAACAAAAATTTTGACAAATATTATCAACTTGGTTGAAATGGCAATATATGACAAATTGATAAATCGATCTTCAGATCCAAACAAAAGTATCACGTTGGAATAGTATCAAGTGAATAGTGATTATTGTTTAGAAAGTGTGACACATCTTTTAAACATGCAAAATACTACATTGAGCTGGTAGAAAACAGATAAAGAGAAGTATTACCAATAATATTGACTAAAATTAAATCAGGATCATTAATATGGTCTTATGAATGGAAACCTTATTCTACCATTTCTAATTACTAATTAGAGCATGATATAGTGAATCAAAGTATAAATTTTGTTAGTCCATTAACTGGAGTTCACACTCCAAATATTGAGTTTTTATAAAACAAATTGAAAAGTAGAATATAAACTCAACATGGAAATTGTTTGAATTCTTTAAAATTAAATTTAAAAAAATGGATGTGGAAAAACAACATTTATAAAGCTGATTTTACAAAAGTTTATGAATTATTAAATTATTAATTTATTTTTTTAATTTTTTATTAAACATTTTTACATAAAATTTTTGTGAAATTTTTTTTAGTAAAAATAATAGAGATCTAAATTGTTTATACAAAATTAGGATAAAATAATTATTATTAAAATCAAAATTGAAAATAAGATAAAAAATCATTCGATATGAATCGTTTATTCAAAAATAGCAAAAAATACTTATTAATAAAACAGAATAACAAAAGAGTGACAAAAAACGATATAATATAAATTGTTTATTGAAAAAAGTTAAATATTTTGTATGCCCGAAGCTTTTAGCTTGTTAAATTTCATTCCTAATATTGCCCCAACGACACAAATCTGAAAATGTTTTTTTCTAAAATGTACTGTTCGAATTCCACCAAATATCAAATATTTGTGCTGTACAAAATTATTTTAATAAAGGCCTGTTCTTTACTGATATCGCCATCAAAATGTATTGGTAATCTAGTGCCGCAGATATTTTGTTAATTTGCTTATCATTTACAAAAATATCAATCAAGTCGGTTGAAAAGTCAATTTTAGTGTTTATAGATTTCATGTTTATTTCTGTACTAGAAGAAACAACTTCTGATTTTGCATTTTTGCCCAAGTTTTCAAATGCTTTTTCAAAACAATTTTAAATTGTTTCTTCACTTGCAGATGACCATGTTTAAATGAATATTTACCGTAAATCAAACTATATTATTTTTTATAAGCATATCCGTGTAACAAAAATTATTTTGTCCATATTTAAGTAAAATGTTTTGCATCAAAATTTTTCTGTAATGTGCTTATAAGGAACGAATAATTCCTTGGTCAAAAGCTTGTTTTTTTGATGTTTCAACGGGTGTCAAAAAGTAGAGATTGACATTAGACAGTTTCAAGTCTAGTGGATGAACAGGTTCATTGTGTAAGGTTAAGGTATTTTTGTTTTATTGATTCTTTCATTAAGCTCTTGCAACTACCATAAAAAATCTAGCTAGGTATCAATGCTTCACCACTATTTTTATAGACTATACTAAATGTTAAAACAACAATAGTTTGTATGCCACGCGGAATTTTTGCTTTTACGATGATAAGTAGACCTAATTTTTTCCTAACATGGCTAAGGCAAAACATTGCGGTGAGTATTTTTTTTGAAAACTCTCCAGATGCAATTTCGTCCTTTGAATAGTAAAGGTTTTGCTTGCAGAACACTTGAAAAATAAATATGATTCAAAGCAATTTTACTCATCTTTTATTGCATATTCTTTGAAACTTAGTTGAAAAATTAGCCTTGGATTTACTAAATTATCCTGCTTTACCAATCCTTTTTCTCTTTTATTTCTAGATAATATTTTGCTAATTTTTTAAAAATTGTTGATCCTAGAGTTTTATGCGGTAAGCTCATTACATTATTAGTTTTTAGCAATCAATAATGCTTTCTATATCAAAAAATTATAAGAAATAATGTGATTATGCGGCTTATTCATATTTAACCATTCAATAAGTGTAATAAACATTTTATTTTAAGACTCATTAAGGTGCACAATGTTGCATTGAACTTCATTTGTAGTAGCAGTCACTGAAATTTTTTATCCAACTTTTAGAATTTTAATTGTGGTCCTGATAGAGCAATAAAACTTTTTCAACTATTAATCTTGCGGTCAACTTCTGTTTTGTAGCCTGAAGTTTATGATTCCTATTTTTGCAGATATGTTTTATCTTTTTCTTTTTTTTTTGTTAATTTTATTGTCCAACATGGGCTTTGTTTGTATATTAAAAAAATTTGTTTATTTTTGCTATTCTTAATACTACACTTAAAAATTTTGTTCGTTAAACGTACATTTTTGTTAATTAAAAATTCGTTAAACATGCATTTGACGGTATTTGATGCTAATAATATAATTTTATCACTTTTCTTATTAAAGCGTAATTAGACACTAAATAGAGCTTAATGTATATTATAAAAATCTCATAACAAGAATAAAAAAAGTACCTTTAATCATATGTAGTAAAATTTAGGTTTTGAGCTATTAAAATATTGAGTAAAAATGAATAATTATTTGTAATTTTAGATACAAGCATGATATGTTTCATATAAATAAGTAAAAACTATAATATTTTTTTTAACTGAAATAGTATGGATATGTAATAAAAAGGAAAATTATGTTGTTTTTGTTTTGTTTTGAATTTAATTAAATGTTACGAATTATTTCAAATTTTTTTTAGCACAATTTTTTCCCAGGTCTAAAAATTTTATTTTAGACACAAACATAGTATTACCAAAGATAACTTAATAAATCTCAGTAACTGCCAGTTTTTTAGCTTTATTAAACTTAATTTAGGGATTTGAATAAAAAATTGAAAAAAAAATCAATAAATGAATGTATAAATCAATTATTCTTTCATTCATTTATTTATTTTTAATAAATCAAGAAGTTTGTTAAATCTCTTTCTTTTTCACATCTTACATTCCCATAAAAATTGGTATTAGATATTCTGAATGTTCTTAATGTTTCAAGCTTATTTTTTTCTCAAAAAATTCTTCAAACACGGCCATAATTTCACAACATTTTGTATATGTATTTAGCTATTATTTAGACCACAAGTTTTAGAGAATTATTAATACTGCTATACTTCATATCACCTATCCTTGATATCGCTGTTAATTATGGTTGTTACATATACGTAATAATTTCAATTCCTGGAAGAAAATTATCTTTAATAACTCATACTATAATGCCCGTATTCCTGTAAACTACCAAAATTATAAAAACCTTTCTGCATCCTCTATCAATCCTCCTAATATACTACTGACCATTCCGGATCAACCTGGTTATATTTCCTTTTGAAGAATAAACTTTGTTCTATTTTAACGATTTTTTATAACCCGTCTTTATGATATCCTTTTATTCTCTTACTATTATCTCCAAAATATTCACCTATAACCTCACTTGCTAAATTGGCCCATTTACCAGGAGTGTTACGGTCGGATAATAAATTCATAAGAAATTTCAACAAATGAAATTCCTAGCATGTATTTGTATAATATTCTTATTATTATTTTCAAATTAAAACGGATATTTTCCCTAAAAGACTTCAAGAGGGAATCGATACTGAATATCTGAACGGTTGTTTACTTGTCCATTAATATCCATCTGGAGAAGACAGTCTACGCACAAGAGAAATTTGATGTCATTTTACGCATATGTCAGAATTTCTTTTATTTTTAATAAGTCGTAACATTGGAAACAATTCATTTTGTAATTCATTGCATAAAAATTAATTACAAACAAAATCTTTATTGATTTGAATTTATTTTGTGTGTTTTGAAAACATAAAATTTTCTTTCTTTTCTATTTTTTTATTTCTTTCTCTCACCATATTTTTTTTATTTTTTTTCAAAACCGCTAAATAAGTTTTAAAACTCCGAAATACACGCAGCAACCTAAATCTCACATATTATAATGCAATTTTTAGATCAATGGGCAAATTTTTACCTCACAGTTAAAAAACGCCTGTTGATTTTTTTTCTAGATTTAATAAGCTAAATCTATTGATACCATATGCATCAAAGAAATTTTATTTTTAATATCTTCGATTCAAATTCCTATCTTTTTAGAAACATAAAGAAGTTATTTCACACATGAGACCATGCTTAATCTGTGTTATTTAGTTCAAAACAAGTTAAAAATTTACAAAATTTAGATAATTTAGGATGGAGCTGCATGAACAATGACTGTCTGTATTATAAAAAATACATTCCATGCGAAAAACCACTTTTTGTTAAGAATAAGATATTAAACTTTATATTTTACTAAAAAAATGTTGAAATGACACAATAACACACAAATGAGACTTTTCATGGCACGCTTTTCTTGTTCTCTTGATACCTTAAAGTTTGTTGTTTCAAAATTTGTAAATTTTACAGAAATTATTTAAATCATAATCCTTTTCAATATGGTGTAAACAGTATAGTTTGTGAAATTGATAAAAGTTTATTCAGATACACAAGCCAAAAAATCATGTTTTTGGGTACTCTAAAATTGAAAATAGGTTTTTGCAATGAAGATACTGCATACTTTTCCTTAAAGGTTTACTTAAATGTTATAAACGACTAATCTGGATATACTTTAATTAAATAGTTCTGCAAGTATGCCATCCTTGTTCTATTATTCACAGTAGTAGTTAGCAAGAATATGGCGATTTAGGTAATTTTGCAGAGAATTTTATGGTAAATCATTCTCAGAAATTTTTTTATCATCTATCACACGCAAATACGCAAACAATTTAATTATGGTAGAATAAAATAAAATTGATAAAAAAACAGATGAAAGATTTAAATGTAAGTTCTATACCTGGTTTTTCAGAAAAATTTATTTTTAAAAATCATTTTTGTCGTGAATCTTTTTAAGAAATTATTGACTTAATTAAATTTTATTTTTAAGGGTGAAAATTTGCTTTCTGAACCTAATTTATAATATATATATATATATAATAATGAAGGTTTATAAACTTTGAATAAAAGAAAAATTTTACATAAATAATATGATGTCTTTATAATCTTAAATAACCAAAAAGAATAACAAAATTTTTAAACAAATATAGTAATCATTGTAAAGGTAAGTAAACGAAATTAGTAGAGATGAAACATAATCTCATGAAAAATAGATGAATTGATTATGTAAATTAAATATATAAATTTAATTGGAACAAATTTTTATTTTGAATTTTTAAAAAAATGAACTATGAAAATATTTATTGTTTTTTAGGTAACAATTGTCAATTTAAAAATCTTAAAAAAAATATAAATTCTAAACAAACTAAATCGATAAATAAACAAAATTAACAATATAGGACTATTAAAAAGTTACTAAATCAAAATTATGGAAATTTTAATTTGGTTGGTATGTAAACTAGTGAATAAATATAATAATTTGAATTCATTGGTTCAAAAATGTTTTTTTTTAATTTAAAATACATCTTGAACATATTTAAAATTTTTTTTGATATTTCTATATCAGATATTTAAAAAAAAATTTGAATTTTATATTTAAAATATATCACTAATGAAAGTGCTTAAGAAGGTTTGCATCCTTTGTTAAACTAAAGAAGCTTTCTTGTTAAATAATTAAAACTAAAAATTGAAAAAATAAATTTCAAACATTATTCAGTTTAGAACTTAAAATCTATTATGATTTTTAAAAAAACTATCATAATTAGATTTGAAAAAAATCAATTTTAGTAGACAAATACTATTAAGATAATTAAGCAAATTTATTGATTTTAATATATTAAACATTACGGAATAACAACATTCTATATTTTCTATAGAATCAATTTACATAACTAAACAACTAAAACTTAACAACATCTTATAGTTTGAATAGAACTAATTTACATATCTCAACAACTAAAAATTAACTAAACAATAATCTTATAGTTTGAAATAATCAATTTACATATCTAAACTACTAAAACTTAATAATAACAACAATTTTAAGTTTGTAAAGAATTAAAAAAATATAAAAACAAATAAAAGTTTTCTTATCAGTAACAAAACCTTATACTTTTAATATAATTAATTTACATAACTAAACTTCTATAACTTAACAATAAAAACATCTTATCACTTCTATAGAATTCATTTACAAATCTAAACAACCAAAACTTAACTTGCAATAACACCATCCTATAGTTGGTATAGAATTAATTTATATATCTAAACAAATTAAAGATAACTTGACAACATCTTATAGTTTGTATAGAATTCATTAACCTATGTAAACAACTAAAACTTATCTTAGCAATAACAACATTCAGATTTAAATATGATATTCAATTTAAGACTATTATTGTTAGTTAGATAATGAAAAAAAATATATTTAAAGTTGCTGAAGACATAAGTCTAATTTTTCAATAATCTAAATTTTCTTATATATATATTTATATGTATTTATCCGATTTATTCATATAAATAAATATCAAATTAATACTAAATCATTCTTAGTTTGCAATCTTTCTGTCCTCCTTACAATGTATTTTAGATGATTGAAGCTACATTATGATTTATAGAAATAAAGTCATATTAGGTTTTTGCTTTCAAAAAAATAAAATTATGTGTTATTTACAATTTTTTAATAAAATTATAGTGTATATGTTATAAAATAAATATCAAGAATTTTATTACTCTATATCTAGCTTATCGTATAATCATACTTGGATGTTCAAGTTGAAAATTTTTTTTAATTGTTTTTTTGAAAGAAATAATTTATTAGTTTTATAAGGATTTGTAAGAATTTTTTTAAATCTTTTGAACTATGATATTCTAAAGATAATAAAATTACAATATATAATTTCTAAGAATTTCTATCAATATTGTTACAGGAAAAACAACTTTTATAAATTTTCAAAAGTAACAGTTCTAGTTGCTAAAAGCTCTATTTTTAACTTCATATTTTCATAAAATTTAATAAAATGATTTCAATTTTATCGTTTACTAATAAATAAACCTTCTTTTAACGTGAATAATTTTTAATCATATTATCAAGTAATTCACTTCTGATATCTGGCATATTAATATTTTTATACATTCAATACAATTTTTTTGTTAAAAACAAAATTATTGCTGTTTCAAATCATCCCTACTTTTTATCAAGGATTCAAAAAAAAATTCTTACTAAAACTTTAGACAATCTAATATATTTAAGACTTAAAGGAAATAACAAACACTGGAGTAACAGTGTTTTTAGTTTGAATTTAATTAAAAAAAAATTTTGGAGGTTCAATTACAAATTATCTTGATCATGAATAATCTTTAAAAAAAGCATTTAAAACTAATTGTAGTCTTAAAGTAGCTCAAATCAATTCAAAATAATCTATATTGTATGATAAACAAAAAGGATGGGTGAATGTAATGAGCTTATAGTAAAATTTTTGGTAATGTATTAATTTGACGGGAATAAAAATTTACATTTTATTTTTAATTTTTTACGAAGAAAAACGCCTTAAATGAAAGAAAAGAGATATCATTAGTAAAACTATTAAAGAAAAGAAAACATCTTATTTTTTTGTTTGTAAGAGTTAAAAAATACATGATTGACTATGTTCTATTTACGATGCTAAGCTTAATTTGGAAAAACACACAATCAGAGACCGATTTGAATGTAGACTACAATTAAATAAGTAAAAATGTCAAAAAACTGTTTCAGTAGGCAAAATGAATACTAAAACAGTAATTGACTTGATGATATTTCATTCTGATAAATAAATACTGCAAAAAACAGTAGAAGAAACTGATATTGACTCGAACACGATAGTTTCATAGTTTAGAAAATTCAAAGAAATTATTTAAGCTAGTTCTTAATGTGCAAAATGTTTGATTTAATGATAATATTTATGAACTTGAGGTCGATGAAACATACAAGTATAGTATACAAAAAATTCAAGTTTGAATACTCAAAAAGCAAAAGTATTTGGTGGTAGGAAGTGTTCAGAACTAACCAAAATTAGCAGTTAGCTATCGGGACTAGTACCTGTCAATTTTACACTAGTCCAAAAAATATTTACTAACTATAATTTTTAAAAAAATTTCAGGTACCACCCAATCAACTAGAGACACCCATATAATCATGGTAAAAATAAAACATTAATTACTTCTGTTAATTTTAAATACAAGAATCTTCTTAAACATAAGTTATAATTAACTAAATAAAACAAACCACTAATTTTAACACAGTATTACACATAGTTAACATTTTAGTCACACGGTCATACCCCAGATATAATATATCATTCAAAGTGTAAATTCATGTATTATTCATACTGATAAGTGTAATAAATTATTCTAGTTTAGGCCACCATCATTCTCAAAGTCTGAGGCTTGAATAGACTTTTAGTTGGGCATTATATCCAGTTTACAACTAAGGTATTCTAAAGCGCTTCTTAACTGTTCTTTAAGTGTGATGGATAGTATTGGGTCTAAGTTCTCGATATCTCACATGTTTAGCATGATCAGAAACAAGCCTGATACAGTTGAGTCTTTCAATCTGTTCCTCTAGTCAGTTTTGATTATATTAACGAGACTGAATCCTCTCTTTGCCGCTGCTGAGTAATATGGCATTGTCAAGATTAGGTAAAAGAGATGCAAAAAACTTGTAAAATCTGCGTGAAATGTGGATATATAAAGGGGACATGGTGAAATGTTTCTAGTTTTACCTTTCTATATCTTTTTTCCATAATTTTACAGTGAACATTGTTAATGCTCAACCTTTTCTACTATTATTCCGTGTTGTATAAAACATCATGAAAGGTGTCTAATATCAAATCATTTTAACTATACCTTAATATTTAAATGACAATTTTAAATGTCAGGTCAGGGCAAAATATGAGATCAACAATGTTAGCTGCATTCAAGAGATCTTTTTCTTGCAATGAAATCTCAATTCAGGCTTTTTATCAAAGCGTGCAAAATAAAAGTCTTCTGTGGATTAAATTTATCAACATCCAACTTGTTAAGGGCCAAATTTATTAAAAGAGGGATGTAGTTATAACCTGAAGTTGTTTCCAGTATTTCATATCGGGTATATAATCGCATTTTTTTAATAGATATCTGCTATAACCGCATCCTATCTTTGCAAATGCGATAAACTTTGTCTAAATGGGCATAGATAATCCAAAAGAAAATGTAACATTGCAATAACTTGTTTAGATTTCAAATATTTTAGCAACACCTTACTACTATCAACTTGTGCTGTTGTTGAATTAAGTTAGTTCGGTGAAATTTACTATGATGCCTTTTCATTGCGTAATAACTAACCATCAAGTTCTTAATAGCCTTCTCTAAATATTTAATCAATCTCCTAGCTCCAATGCATGATGACATCAATAGTTTTACCCCTAATGATGTTACACATGTAATTAAGTAATTTCATTGCATGCCACTAATGGTGGTAAATTGTATATGAAACCACTTAGTCAAGTTTTTGCCTTTCTGTATAGAGATACAAGTGATGATTTTAAAATGTCTTGATATGCCGATTCCAAATTATGAGTAGCACAATAAAATACTTGCACATTTGCCTTTTTATAAAAATTTTCACATGGAAATGACACTGTTTTGTTCACCACGCTTAACTTTAGCACTATTAATAGCGATCCCTCAGTTTAACTTTTTCAACTATTCCAAAACTGCTTCATCTTGAGATTTACAATAGCATTTCAAATGTTTTCAGCATCCCGTATTATGACAAGATTCAGCATACTAAATCATGTTTTGACTTATCCATCTTTCGCCTATTATGCGAAGACGAGTAAACACTATTTGAAGATGCATTTTAGTGACGCATCAGTTAAAATTGAAAGTAATTCTGCACTCCTGAGTTCTTCAATAGTGGTTTGTCGTTTATTTTCGGCAATAGTATGGAAGATTGTGGATGCACTGTCAACATTTAAATACGTATTGCGTAAGTCAAAGCGTTTAGCATTTTATATTTTTGACAACCATATGGTATCTTTAAATTTTCGGAGCCTGTTTTTGATAATGCGTACGCGTTGCGAAATAGTGAATATAAGCAAAAAATATTGCAGAAGATATAAGAAATTAACATTTGTTCGGCTTGTAATTACCCAATGCCTTATTTTTAGCGTCTTTGCGTTGCTGGTTTTTTTATATTAGAAAAGGATGACTGATGGACGAGGCTTCATCAATGCTTTTCAAATTTCTCCAATTTTTTAAAAAGTTTCAGTACCGTTTTAGATTTTAGACACCTTGCAATAGATTTTTTTATCACTCTTGCTAAACATTAACCATTTGGATTAGTTTAATT
>CAKKLC010002777.1:23189-33415 GCA_918559645.1 Ceratonova shasta | reverse complement strand
TTTTATAGGTTAACATGTATCTACAATTATAATAATTGAATGAATTTTTATAGGTTAACATGTATCTAGAATTATAATATCTGAATGAATTTGTATAGGTTAACATGTATCTACAATTATAATCATTGTTTGAATTTTTATAAGCTTCGAATGTATCTAAAATTCTAATAATCGCATTAATTTTCATAAGCTAAACTTGAATCTAAAGTTATAATAAAATCATTCTTTAATTAAGTTTATAAATAAATTTTTATTTGATTAAAAGTAGTAAATTGAGTTAAAAATGATTCAAAAATATTGTATAATTAGATTTTTTGTATACCAAATTTCCATATCATATGGAAAGAATCTAATATCTTATTCAAATTCAGACTTATCCAACAGAAATGGTTTAGTGTGGCCAGGATAAAATATTACTAATAAAAGGTTGCTTCATAAAAAAACTGGATCAGTGACAATTAAATACCAAAAATAATTCAATTAAAAAAAAATCAATAAAATTAAAAGAATTAGGTTTTTCAGTAAATCAAACTTTCTATTCCAAAGCCAAACCAATTCAATCAAAAAATCGCTTATTAAATTTCTTTTTATTCCCTTTCTCAACTTAATTTGATATTTTATATAATTTTTGAAACTCTCAACTGATTGCCTGTGTAAGTTCGTTATAGAGTCAACAAATGCATACTTATGACAAACTGTAAAGAGAGTAAAATCAAATTTTCTCAATGCAAGATAACTTTTAAATTCATCGGTGTGGATAGTTGAAAATTCTTGAGTACTTTTAATAATAATTGGAACAAGTGTAGACGATTTCTTGTCCGAGATCACTTCAGCCACACATATTTAATAAATACTCTCATTTAAATAAGCTCAACAATGCATATTGAATTAGTTTTGTTTGCTGGAAGCATACAAGATGACTTTTGAACTTATAATTTAGCTAAGTCTTGTCACCGTCGGCAATTTTATTTATTCCTCCCAATTTATGCATTTCATTGTTATCTTTTTTCATTAAAATAACTAACTTATTAAAAATCTTTCTGTAGTTTGGCTTAATTATTCCTAAAGTTTTTATAATACTATGGCTAGGCTGATTTGCAGATATTCTGGCTAAATCTCTCAGGCTAATACGGAAACCTCCATTTATATAACAAAAAAATAAATTTGCTTATATAGAAGTTCTTTTTTATCTTGATAAACATTCTTTGTTGTAACACCGCCAACAGTATATTTTGACATACCAAATTTTTTTTCAATTTTTATTGTAATTTTACAATTTATACATTTCATTTCGTGTCTGAGCAATTTTTTGTCGTAACAGTAGTTTAATAATTCTTCAGCACTTGATTTTGTAACATAATCTTTAAATGTTTATTTTCATAACGGTTAATTTTGTTGTTAAAATAAACTTTCACTGATCCAAAAAACTTAATAAAACTATTCCTAAATAATTAACAAATTTTTTTTATTTAGACAAAGACAAAAATATTTCATATTTTGTAAGATAATTTTACACTTGCTTTTATACTATTTGATATTTTCTTCTATTGATTTGTTATTTATTCAATTCATACTGTAGTTTATTTAGTAAATTTAATTAAATAAACAAGTTACAACAATTGGATTATCTTGTTTTCGATTTTAGAATTAATAACTGCCTGTAATATGAGGACCCGAATGCAATTATTATATATATTGCAACCATTGTTTATTTTGTATAAAATTCTCCTTAAGAATATAATATTTATAAAACTTATATTTATTTCATTCTAATATCAACTTTACTCTATACTCGTATAAGGTCTATTAAATCTATTTGTAAATTTTCAGGTGCAGATTCCACTTTTACGTTAAATAAAGCTCAAAATATATTAAAAAATTCTTCATTATTTTTTCATGTTTAGAATCTTTGAAATGCTTTTTTTAAATTTAAGATTTCGTTTATTATATTTTGAAAATTCTTTACTCTCAATATTAAAGTCATTTTATAATTAGAATAAGTAGCTTCTTTAAACTGTAGTTTCTTTTCATAAAGCTTTTATATTTTAATAATATTTTCTAAAAATTAATTTCACCTTGTAGCTTTAGATTTTATTGATTTTGTGTAAATTCTGTTGTAAACGTAAATCTATAAGCAATTAATTATTTTAAGATTTAAGTATATTATTGCTACTTTCATTAGTCAAAATTTGAATTTTCTCTTTATTTCCAAAATTTAATAAAAATTTTTGATGCTTCTGCTATAAAATAATTTCCTAGAAAAATAGAGGGCTGTATTTAGAATCTAGTTTAAAACGATATTCTGCAAATAACCGATACTTAAGTTAATTACTTTAAATTAAATAAACTACACTGTAATAACTAGGGCATTTAAAATGCAATTTTTGCAATTTTTATGATTTAAATGCAATAAAATTGCATTTATATCTTACCCTTCATATGGGACGAAAAAAGGAAGAAAGATACATTCAAGTAACAAAATATGTGACACCTTATAAAAATGAATTTATACTAACAGTAAATGGAGAGTTGTTTTTCAAAAGAGGTTCATGCGTTGTCGACTCAACAAGAAAGTCTAATATGGATTTACATAGGGCGACAAACAAATATTAAGTCCGAAAAATCAAACTATTTACAAACGTTTTTCCTTACTAAAAGCGATGATAAAATAAACAAATTAATACAACTATAAATGGAAGAAGACATTCCGCTCCATAATTACGAAATAATAGCTTTCAAAAGTTTGTATCTGAATTAAATGGACCAATAATACCAACTTCTACCGCATACTATCATGTTGTTGATCTTGCTTCTAAACATAAAATTAGAATTGATAAATTACTTCGAATGTGGTTATATTTTCGGTTATAGACGAAACAGAAATAAAAATAAAAAAGTTTGTAAACCTACTTATTGCGAGACTAGAAACTCCAAATAAAATTTTTGTTATCAATTGTATCGAGCTTAGTACGGATCAAAATTTAATTATCATATAACAATAAGTTTATGATGCACTTGAAAAAATAAACGTTAAAAGAACAATGTTGGCTATAATCATATTAGACGCAGCTCGCTAGATGGTGAAAGCTGGTGAAGAGATGAAGAAAAAAATACCGTATCTGTTACATGTTTTACGCCTTGCTTATTTTTTGCATAAAGTGGCCATGAGAATAAGAGAATTGTTTCAAGGGGTATATTTTTTAATTGCTTCTATCAAGGCATTAACTTTAAAAAATCGTACAATTTTAATGATGTTTGAAGAAATAGAAATGCCACCTAATCTAATAATAACACGTTGATCTTACTGGTTGAAGGCCTTTAAAAATTATGATGATAATTTCCCGACTATAAAAGAGATATTTCTGGGTCTTAACGATAATGGAATTATCGTTTCATATGCAAAGAAGGCTGTTTTACAATCAAATATTGTCAGAGAATATGTTTTAAATCAGATGTTCTTATTGTTATTTTATTGAAATTTTAGATAATTTTGAAGGATCTAAATATAATATCATGACTGGGTGTAAAATAATTTTAAGATTGGATTTAAAAATTGATAAAGCCGATGTTAAATCGTATATTAAAGCACGGTTAGAAGTAAACGACATTTTAAAAATCGCAACTTTGGATCTAAAAGAAAAAAGTTTTGCCATTGAAGAATGTTCTTTTGAACAATTGCCCACCAACTTTTATAGTAGTTGAAAGAAGCTTTTCGATGTTAAAAAATTGCTGGAAAAAGAACGTAACTTTCACGGAAATAATATTTTTAATTATTTCTCTATGTATTACAATAGTAAAGTAGCAGCTTTTAATAAAAAAATTTGTAGAAAAAAACATTGAGGAGGATAGCACTGAGAATTAAAACACACGAATCAGCTGAAAGTGAATTTAATTTAAGAAAAAGTGGTAAAACATAAATGCAATAAATGAAATTTTTCTATAGATTTTAAATGCAATAAATGCAATTTTTTTGAGATTTTAAATGCAATTTTTGGATGACCTAGTAATAACTTTAATTATTATATACGACTTATTCAATATTTATTTTAAAAATTGTTAAGGCAATAAATTCAATGATAAATAAAAATTTCAAAAATCAGTAGATGAGTGAAATTGTGCATTTTTGGAAAAATAATCGAATGAAAAATAAGAAGAAATTACAAAATTACTGTAATTTAATTATATAAGTAACTTCCAAAAGCAGTGTTTATTATCAATCCGATAAGTCCACAAAAATTGGCAGAAATAACTGCTTTTTTTTGCTGCTCAAGCCCCGCTTTTTCTCTTTAGAAAGTAGTTAGGTATCGCTTACAATCCCTCTATATTTTAAGTATGAATTCAACTGTCCAAAGGGTCTACAAAGTTTAGAGAATTATTAATCATTCTGTGTTTTAAATTTAATTTAGAATCAGAAATAGCTTTTTTGTAGACTCTCTTACAATCAAATATTACAATTGTTCCGAAACTAAAAATCTTTCTAAATACCCACGATTGTAGTGATGTTTGGATTAGTGACCGGAACTATAAAGCAATTTCATGTATTAAGCTCAATTCTTCAAATGAACAATTGTTTATTAAATAACTTAACTCTTGTATTTTCTTTTAAAGAAAATTGATTCATCTATTTCTACAATAGATTTAATTCCTCTAGCGGAGAGTCTCCTATAGAAGTTTCTTGCAAAAAGAAGCTTTTGGCTATAACTTATATTAATAAATTGAAAAATGTGCCAATTATTTTACTATTGACACCAATTTTTTACGAAATATTGCCATATTCGTCTCTCTTTATGTATTTTATATAAAGCTAATTAAATTTTACTAAACTCCATATTATTACTTACAAGGAAAGACTTATATTTCAGTGGTAATGTTTTAGAGTATGGTTTAATATATATCTACTTCTATTCGGACTGCTTTTTATTCACCCTAACTACTGACAGTTATGTCAGGCATATTGGACAAACATATGATTTTGAATGAGTCTCAATATTGCCATCAACTCCACCATTTCTTCTGAATCCCGCACAACTGTATGTAAATACATTTGTCACAATTCAGTTGTTCTTATTTCTTCTGTAGATAAAACTTTATGTTCATTAAATCAATTCAATTTTTTTACTCTACCCATAGCTAATCTTAATTCAAATCTTTTCCTAAAATATACAATTTTTCCCAAAATACACCATTTCCTAAAAAATGCACAATTTTACTCATCTACCCAAAAATCATTTAAAATTCTTTTCAGTTTATTTTAAAGTATTAATAAATTAAATTAACAGCTACAATAGTTTCCCAACTAATAAGGACAACTAATATATAGCGATGAATAAAAGATTTTGCAAATCGAAATTATGAAATTCAATACAATTAATGACATTTATTAATTATCTTGTAATATTTAAGATACCCAAATCAATAATTTATTCAGTTTTATTTATTTGATTGTCAATATTTCTGATAAAAAAAACTGATTAGTATCATACAATTGTTACTTAATAATGAATTAGTGGAAAAAAGTATTTTATTTACAATTATGTTGAACTCTGCATTAATTATAGGAAATTTATTAATTATTTTTGCTCCAGTATTTTTTAAGAGACGAATTAAAGCAAATAAATTGATTTATCTAGAGATTATTCTTCAAATGTGGAAATTAAGCACTCTTTATGTAATCATAGTCCATATAGGGTTTATTTTTTTTGCAGATTTTATAAAATATTTTCAAACTAGAACTCACAATAGCTTTTTATTTTAAATTTTTCTTGTAAATATGTAATTTTGTGTTGCGAGATTAGCATTCAGTGATTTTATCTTAGTTTTCTGATAGAAATTTATTATATTTCACCATGTTTCTGTTCATTATTCCTTTTAATATTGTATAAATTGAGTTACAATAGAATCGAGAAAAATTAAACATACAGCTTTTTTTTATTTGTATAAAAAATTATTAATATTCACATTTACTATGAAATTTTTGTTTCCATATTCAATAACTCTTTTCTAAGTTACAACTTTTACTAAAGAAAATTATTTTTATTGATTTATTTAGAATAAATTACTTATATGATTAAATAAATGTAAAATTGCACCATCTTACTTAATATAATTAAAAAAATACAGTGAATGTGGAAAATACTCTGTTTTTTAAAAAAACATATTTGATATAAAACTAAAAAATATTAAAAAATTAAATAAAAATAAAAAAAAGAATTATTAAGTTTAAAAATTATTTCATAATTATCAACTTTTAATTAATACTTTAAAATCAATAAAACACAATTAATTCATTTATTTTTGGTGTTTTATATTGTCATATAAATTAAATTATATACTCGGAATGCATTTCTTTCTTAATACCATTTTTATGTCATCAAATCTTTTAACTTGAAGTCAAAGTTCTTATAATGCTTTTGAGCATAAATTTCTTGATAAAATGGATCTAAAAAATTTATAGAAGGATTTATAGTAGATTGTTTCATATTTTTCAATTCAATCAAAGTTCTACTATATGCACTCCATTGATCTGTTATTATTCTTGTTCCAGGTAAAACATTTTCACTAATAGTACGGACCATCGTGGACGTGTTTTAATTTTCAATACCTACAATAAAACAATTTGTAGACCCTTTTTCAAATTCTCATCCATACCATTGGCCATAAATAATACGATCTCTGTTATATTTACGGCAAAAAAACATACTGTCATCAATTTTAAATATCTTAGGATGTCTATTTTCATCCAAAATAGCTATTCTTGTACTTTTAATAACCATATAACAAAATATAATGTTACTCATTAAACCAGAATATTTAATTACAGTATTTCTGTCGACACTAATATCATATTTAATAATAATTAATTCCTCATCTTAAATATACTTGCAAAAATTTTTTAATATTGTTTTCATATTTAATTTACTATTAAAAAAGCTCCCTGTACGTAAAGAACAAGTATAATTGCTTAGTCTCGTGCATTTTTAACTATATATGATCATGTGAACTTTTGTTCTTCCGGTAATTAAGATTTTTCAATGGGGAACAATTTGGATTTATAATTGAATTTTTTATTATTCGCATTCTCGCCAAAAAATTCATTTCGAATTTCAAAGATCAAAAAACAATTTTCAAAAAGTACCTCCCTAAAATCCATCCCTATAATACCATTATCCATAAAAATTGTACTATCAATTAGTATGGCAATTTTCAAATATCTTACAATGGGTTTTTTTTATTCTTTATAGAAACATAATATTTTCCTCATTCACCAAAAATACTTCTAATAACACATCAAAGTTACAACTAGGCCCGATCGCAGACTAACCTCAAATTTACTGTTTCTAGTAAACAATATTTATAAATAATTTGATGCCAAATTGACAAGAAATCAACAGTAACCCGTTCTTTAATATTAGTGCTATTTATACCTTTAAACTAGTTGTAGGAAAATGCGCAGTTTAGCCAGTTGCGCATGAATTTTCTATACTTATTTTGTTTAATTTATGATTAATAAAAAGCAGAATATATAAGTAGGAAGTTGCAAATTTCAATAGGACTTCTATAAATATTATACTGAGTAGTACGAAAATAGTGTGTGCGACATAAATACAGGAATACCCCGATTATCGCGTTTATTGTTTTAACAGAAAATACCCCAATAATCGAATCCGCGATAATTGAGATAAATAATGCATGTAAAATGGGTGGTCGTTGCCAAGGATTTTACAAATCTATTAATTAAAATTTTGTATGATATAAAAAAGAAAGGTTCATTTAGAAAAACAAGATTATACGTTAATTTTAATTTACATATAAGGAGTAAGTACATAACTTTATTCTTTCTTAGATAAAAATTGGTGTAGATTTATCTTGTATAATTTTTTCTTTCTTTTTTCTTCGTATAAAATTCGATAGCAACGGATGGAGTTTTCAATTTACTGAAGAACCTTCATTAATTTCTCGAGATTAGGAACGCCGTTAAAGATTTTGTCTTTAGAGATTTCAGCAACTCGAAAAATTACTTCCATTTCTTTGATAGAAAATTCCTTCGCTGGCACATCAATTTGTTCTTTATTATCACCCGTTTGATCATCATAAGCACATTATCCCTCGAGGTCAATTAGATTTTCATCATCCAGTTCTTTATCATGTGACTGAAGCAGGTACTGAATATCACCTTTTTCGATTTCGATTAGACCTAGATCAAAGCCAAACTTATATATGTCATTGATAACACGAGTTCCTTCATCATAAAATCCTTTAAAACCATTTCCACAATTATTACTAATATTTTGCCACGCCACTTTCAGGTTGCTATGTGTTACTTAAATTCATGCTTCATTGACAATCTCAATGCAATTTTTATATTGAATGCATTCCAGAATATGTAAAAATTATAGCTTCATCTCTTGTAGTCATTTTTATTGATTAAGAAAAAGTTCTTGGTAGGTAATACAGCTTAAAGCATGCAATTAAATCTTGATCCATTGACTGGATGATGTTAGTGGTATTAAGTGGTTAATTAACAACTTCTACATTACTGCACAAGTCATTCCATTTTGTTGGATGACTATGTGCATTATCTAATATTAACAAGATTTTAAAATCAAGATTCAATGACTTGCAGTACCTTTAAGCTTTATGACAAATATTGTTTTTAAACCAATTATCAATCATAGTTTTTGTCATCCAAGCTTTTTTTATTGGTTCTATAATGTACATGGAGAAAATATTTATCTAAACTATTAAAGGGGCGAAAATTTTGTAAACGATAAATAAAGAGAGGATACATCTTGTAATCTCCAGAAGCGTTGCCACATAGTAAAAGTGTTTCACGCTACTTCGATAGCTTGTAACCAGACTGTGATTTTTAATTTTTTGCTAAAATGTTTAAGTAGACATTTTTTTCCATAACAAGCCTGTTTCATAAACTTTAAATATCTGATCATAGGTTTAGTTTCCTTGATCAATGATCTGTTGCAATTTACCCGTAAAACTAGCTGCTGCTTTTTCATCGGCACTTGCAATTTCACCTTGTACACTAACACTATGAATGCCTGATCGCTTTTTGAACAGATCAAACCACCCTGAACTTGCAGAGAATGTTTCTTCCATTTCTGTTGCCGACCCATTTTCACTTTCTAATTGATTTCTTTTTAAGGTTTTAAACAAATTCAGTGCATTTGTTTTTAAAGTTATTTGACTAAGACAAAATCTCTTTTTTAGGTTACAATCTTTTATCCAAACTGACTATAACGTTTCCATTTCAATCAAAAGATGGCTTCTGTTTATCGTAGTTTGGGACCTAGATGGGGTCGGAGCACTTTGTCATAGTTGCTTATAGTTTGTAAAATTTTCTGAAAATATGGCAAACACTTGATTCATTTAGACCATACTCTCTTGCATTTTTGGATTTATTTATGCCTACTTCATACTTATTTATCATATGCAACTTATCTTTTCAAGCTGATCACTCTACGTTTCTTCTTTAAAGCTGCAGACTTGATATTACCCTTGTATCTTTTAGCATTAATTGTAGTGATAAATAAGAATTAAATAAAATATCCACAAGTACTTCAGTAAAATGAAAACAGTTACTAGTGAATGGTGAGCAGACACCCTCCGAAAAAAACGAAGCACTAGTAGAGGTAGTGCTACCTGGACAGTGGTTACTCGAACTAAAAGTAATATAGTGGGATATATCTTGCGTCTGCGATAATTCGAATTTTGAGCGGAATAATTGGAGTTTTGGTATAAACTTATACACAGCCATAAATCTAGAATCGCAATAATCATAACCGCGATAATAGAGGTATTCCTGTAATCAAAAATAAATCCAGATTTAATCCCAAGAGATTTATTATTAGTAATTTTGTAAAAAAAATTTAAAATAAATCTATTATATAATCTTTAGTATTAAATTTTAAGTAATTAATCTGATTAATATAATAATTAATTTTTTCGGGATTAAAAAATATATGATAAATACTCTTGATTATCTGGATTAAAAATTAGTTTTTTTACAATCCCAAAAAATAGTAGTAAAACAGTTCATGTGTGTCCATTTGTAAACATTCTTACTTTTTTTATGGTTAAAATGCAATTTTTCCATGCTTTATCTTTTAATAATACAATTACTCATAGTTGAATGTTTATTCAATTACTCTAAAATCTCGTATATAAGTCGCGGCTTAGACTAAAAAAAGATAATTTTATTTTTTAAAAGTTCG
>CAKKLC010002777.1:7528-18281 GCA_918559645.1 Ceratonova shasta | reverse complement strand
CAACCACTTTCTACGTGATTTGTAGTAGCTCCAGTAATTGGATCTACAAAATTTTTCTTATGGTTGACTGTAAGATGGGTATATCCATGATCATTTAAGCCGTTGTAAATTACAGCTCCGTCGGTCGTGATTATACTACCTTATTTTACATGGTCAAAAATGATTTGCCAGAGGGTTTCTCTAATTAGTATTTGGTACCATAAAAAAGAAGGCTGTTTTTGTTTGGACTTCATACCAAGAAAAAATCCATTGAGCCCTTACTTGCCTTCCTCGGCTATACTTTCGACGTACCATTACAGCTTCGTCTATTTCAACCGAAACTCCAGGTCCTTCAATGATTATGGGGTGCTCATTAAAATAAATAACACAAAGTTCTCTACAATTACTTAACCAATCAACGACAGTTTCGTTGGTGGTTATCCCCGTATTCCTCATTATGTTCTTTAATGATGTTTCATTAATTACAAAGTAGTAATTAATTATTAAAACCCAGGAAATTGTTAAATTAGATCTCTCAAAAAAGGAACCCTTTCTAAGAGAAACTTCTTTTCTGCAATCCCGTTTGTTACATCGGAAATAGTACCCCTTGTTTTTCAAACCATTGTTCAGTCTTAATATCATTGGTTTTGTAAAACAAATAATAATTTCCTTTAACAAAGCAATGTTTTGAGCAAATTGAATGGCATCTTATTCTGTTTTGATGAAATTAAAAAATTGGAGGTCAGTGAAGTTTGAAATATTCATAGCGTGTATCCAATTTATATTTTGTACTTAGTTTAATGAAACATCGTTTATATTCGATTTATAATTTATTTTTATATTAATTTTATTAATTTTTTTAATTTTTTTAGAAAAAAATGTGGGGGATGGGAACCGACAAGTGCCGAATTTTTTGATCACCTTGATCTATTTTCATAAAAATACCCAAATTTAAATTACCTTGCCAAGTATCAATTATTTTAAAGAAGTACTTAAGATTTCTTCAAGGTAAAAAATTCTAATTTTTATTTATATTGGATTGCTAAGTAAATGTAAAACTAATATATTTTTACCATTCCATTTTATCTTTATATTCTGAAACTTAAAAAACTCTATTTATTTATTAAATTAATTAATATTGTTTGAATTATTAATCAAAAATTATTACACATTAAAAATAAAAATATATTTTGAAAGAAAATAACTTTATTTAATTCATAATAAAAATTTCTTCAATTTAATATTCAATAAGTTATTTTATCGAACCTAAATTCATAAATTGATAACATTTGATTTATGCTATAATATTGCTAATTTATAAAATCGAATTATATTAAATAAATAAATAATCACATTTTTAACACAATATTCATGTTCAAATTTATACCTTCACACTTTATAATTTAATTCAAAAATGTCTTTGAATATATTTATTAAAAATTTAACTTATATTTTAAGTAACATAAATTTCGGATCTATGCCATTTTTTTGCCCTGCAGAGGAAAAATGGCCTCGTTTATATGTTAAAAATAATTAGAAAAAAACAAAAATAATCATTTCATTAAATAAATAACTTTTTTTAGATAGTTTGTTCTGTTATTAAAGTAATAGCAAAACTCTTTCAGAAAAATCGATATGTGTCATGTAATCTTACATTTTCTCTGTCTTATCCAATATTTCATTTCTGAATGAAAGGAATCAACTGATTGTATGTCAACTTGTTCTAACCTATTATTAAATTCGTATTTGTAGCAAACTGTACTATGGATAAAACCTATTTTGGAAAGATAACTGTATTATTGATGCTCATCGGTGTGGATTGTTATACCAATAAATAAATTTGCAAAAATGATTGGAATGAGTATAGATAAACTTTTATTAGGTATTAACTTTGCAAAGACAGGTTCTATTCTGTTTTTAATTTCCCCTATGCTTATTAAATCAGTACTATTTAATGGACTGCGACGTCTATGCGATTCGAACCTATGGTTCAACATAGTTTCATCCACTTGAACCAATTTTTCAGCTGAAACAAGTTTATTTTCAGAAAAATCAGGCTCTATACTTTTTTTAAACTAATTTGGAAACTTTTTTTTAAGAGTGGTTTTTGACAATTTAAGATATTCTGCCATGGTTTGTTGACTTGATCGACTAGCTTATTTTAAAACAATACGAGAAATATACAAAAAGGATAAGCTTAATCTGGCAAAAAATAAATTTTCTCGTTTATATAGAAATATGATTGATAATTTGAACAGTTGTGGTTATTACAGCGCCATCTGTAAAAGTAGGTGCTTTTTGTACTTGACGAAAGTACACAATTTACTGCATTCAGTACATTGTCTCTCACATCTAATAAAATTTTTACTTTTGAGCCATTTTATAATGTCTTTTATCAACTTTGTCATCGTGAATGTTTCAATTTTATCAATTTTAGTCATGGGGCTGTGCATTTTTTTTTCTATAGGCGAAAAAACGTTATTTCGGCAAAATTAATAAAAAAACAAAAAAACACATTTTTAGCCCACTATAGTTTAATTTCCAGCCATTTATATTATCAAACATATCAAATAGCTTTTCAATCGAATAATAATCTTTTTTTTTGTTAATAACTCTAATTATTCTTCTTTCCTTAATTTTTTCCGCAAATTGTCAGTTATCATTGCGATAACGAGCTAATCTTAATCATGTTTAATCAACTTCTAACTTAAGTCCATCAATAAACCTGCCTAAGTTTGGATGTTTTGTTTTAAAGATTTCATTTAATGCCGTATGTCATACTTCAAATGTATTTGTAGTTCGCGGTAATTGATTTAAGTTGCGATAAAAAAACTGACTACTGACTAATATCATATCTTTGTATGAGGTTGTTAATGTTAACGAAATTGTTGTTATAATATTCAATAAATTCTTTTAATTCCTCCGAAAAGTTAGACCATAATAAAATTTCCAATAAAATGAATAATCTCCGAGATTCTCATCAGATTTAAAAAAGGCACGTTTAAATGCATTCGAAAAATATTACGATATAACTGATTGTTCTTATATTGTTCTGTAAAACCAAGTGCTTGTATTTAAGCTATAACATCTGGTCGTAATGAAAAACACAGCAAAAAACTTAATTATTTTTTGAAATTTCTTTGCATACAGTGATAAAACCAACCTTAAAATTGTAAATAAAATTTTTTAGCGATAAATTAAAAATTAATATGGTATAGTTAAGCATTTATTAAATAAGATTTATGTTGTAAAATCTGTAGTTAATAAAAAAAATAAGAAAAATATATTGATCATAAATAAGCCCTGAAAGTGTAATAAGCTGATAAAAATCTTTCGGTACCAACTTAAAAATAGCATCAATACTCCAAACATCTATCTTCTGTATGTAATAAGGGATCTTATAACTAAAAAAACACTATAAAACTCTTTCTACTTGCTAAACCCAAATCAAAGTACATAAATTGTTTATCTGTATTTGTTTTCTGTAAATGAAGTAGTATGTTATTCAATTAAAATCTAATAAAGTTGTCCCATTTATATCTAGATCTTATGGAAAAATCACGTATGTTTTTCATTGCTGGCATTACATCCAATGTTTAATTGCTAAAATCCCTGGTAATGTCACTAAATTTTGTGTAAAAATCTTCATTTGTTTCATTTGATTTGTCCTTAATTGCATGTCATGCTAGTGATCCAAGTGATTTGTTAACATTTCCCACCCAATTAGCAGCCAAAGAAACAATAATGTTATTTTTGTCGATTGTGATTGAACCACGATAAAGTATCTGTTTTACATCTGAAAGGGTGATTATTATCTAAATGTCTGTCAAAATTGTAAGCATAGTCTTTAAAGATTAAAATTTGCTTCCCTCATGTTGATTTTATAAATTCTATATGGGTTAATTTTAAAATGTTTTAAATGTGTTGGTTAAAAAACGCGAGGCGAAAAAATGTACAACAACTTTTGAGCCATCTTATGTCTTTAATCGGCTTTTTTAACATTAATGTTTCGATTTTATTAATTGTATTAATGCGGGTATTAAGTTATGTCATTTTTATAGTGATTATAAAAATAAAATTTTTAGCACGGAAAAAAGGTTCTTGATACCCTGCAGGGGAAAAATTGAGCTTGATCCACAATTTCAATAGTTTAAACCTCTCACTACAGACTTTAATAAACCAATTGAAAAATTTTTGAAAGTTTGCAAGTTGGTTAATTCAAATAATTCATTTAACAAAATGATAAAATTAATGATTGAGTTCTTTTGCATTATTTTGACATTAAAACTTCCTAAATTCTTGATTTTGAATACTTGTTTCCAATAATTCTGTACAATAACTAAAAATTATTGTATTTTTTCATTTACAGGAATAATTATTTCAAATTCCACAAGTGAGTTTTTTAATAGTAAAAGAATATTTTAAAATTTAGATTCACGTTTGGCTGAAGTGTAGTATAGAACCCCCTGGATATTTATCACAGACTCGAATCCTCTTGGGAATATTATCTATATGTTGTATTGATGACAACTTAGCCTGGTTTTTAAAATCAGTTTGTTATTTTGGGTTATAAACGTGTTTAGAAAAATAATCTTATTTTATCCTAAAAACCCACAATAAAGAATCAAATCTTTTTTTTCTTATTTCCATATCACATTTACATATCTATTTCATTCTTATCTCTTTTCTTTTTTTTATTTATCTATCTAGAAATTACTAAAAACTAACATTTATATTTTTTTTTGCTTCCCGCCAAAAAATTTAATTAAAATCCTGTTATTTATTGTTATAATTATTTTATTTATAAATAATTTTTCCTACATAAATAAGTTTTAATTAATTTTTAATAGCGTCTTTATAAATTTAAAAAATAATTGTAATTGAATGCTATTGCTTATGAATATAGGTTTGTTGTTAAAAGGTTTAAGAGCAATTGTTGAATCAGAGATTACTGCCATTGAATATTTAATAGAGGAGTCTATTATTCAAGAGGAATAAAAATGTCCTAAATGTCGGTCTTCTACAAAGTTAATTATTGAAAGAAGAGCTTACAGATGCGGCAAGAAAAATTGTAGAAATAGTAGGTCCATTTTTGCAAATTCTTTCTTTTCTAGTTCAAGGTTACCTGTCAACGAAATACTTGAGTTCGTTTATTATGCATTAAACAAAGTACCTATAACAATTATTACTGGTATGATGGGATGCTAAAATAAGACGTCCACTTACTGGTCTGCTAATCTAAAGCAGTTGTTGGCAGATTCGGTTGATTTTAGCAATGTCATGATTGGTGGTGACCAAATAATCGTTGAAATTGATGAAACGAAACTTGGGAAAAGAAAGAACAATAGGGGTCATCATATGGATGGAGTCTGGGTTTTAGCAGGTATCGGAATAACTCCTGAAAAAAAAATTTCTGGTAGAAGTGCCTAATAGAAATTTGAATACATTAAGAGAGATTATATAAAAAGCACGTTCTACCAGGATCTATAATTTATACGGATGAATAGAAAGCTTATGGACCAGCTTGCCGAGACTTGAATTTAACCCATCAAACGGTGAATCATTCCAAATTCTTCAAAAATCCTGAAACTGGCGTCTGCACAAATACAGTAGAAGGATTGAATAATGGAATCAAAACTCTCATACCTCCTCGCAATAGAAACACCCAAGGGATTAATGAATGCCTTTGGTAATATTTATTAAAAAGGCAAAACAAGAAGAATTTGTGGGGAGGTTTCTTGGAGGCCCTAAAGAAAATTGGTTATTACTAATTAATAGCCCTAATTATTTTTTTTAATATTTTTCATTTTTAACTTTTTTTAAATGCTGTTAATAGTGATATTTATAGTTTATAAATTACTAAAAATCATTTTTTCTTAAGTAAATTAAATACATCATTGATTATCTATCAAATAATTTTATTTTATAACACAAATTCCCAATAATGAAGAAATAACTATGGCGCATGACTTCCAAAATAAAAAAGTGCTCCAATAATAAAAACAAAAAAATCCCGCCGATATAAACTCCCAATTAACATGAAAATATCATTAAAATTTTTTAAAACCTTCTAGATTTTCCTCTAGCGGGGGGTGCTAAAGTAAACCTAATAGTAACAATTTTTAGTTTACGCAAATTAAAATATTGCCACTCTTGTTAATCTAAAAATCTATTATACTCTATGCGCATGCTCATTCACATATTCCTCGGCATAAACTATTATTTTAAATTGTCTTGAGAAAACCTTTCTATCTATGTATAAAAGCTAATAAAATTAAATATATTTTGAACATATTAACATTAAGAAACAATTTATCAATTTGTTAAGAGTTATCAACAACATTGCGCAGGCCTAAACTATATATAACTGTTATTTGTATAAGTATTATGTTTGTGAAACTTTACTCAAAAAGTTTTCGCGCATGACTAATAATTTTGATTTTTTTATATGTAACCTCACTTTTCTAATAAGAATATTATAAGAAAAATTAATTTTTTATGTATAATATAATCCGTCTATAAATGCAATATTCCAAAATAAACAAATATACGGGAATTTTATTATATTTTGATAAATATGGAATAATTCATGGCGGAAAAATATTAACAATCTTCTTGTAACTAAATTATGGATTAATTTATTATCATTTGGTTTTTTGACCAAAGTCAAAAATTAAAAAAAATGGAAAAACTTTTAACGATTAATTGTAGTACCATATGTTTTTTTCCCGATTATATACGAATTTTTCCGTTATTTTGTTTATGAAAGTTTAGAAAATTATAATGAGTCTAATTAAGAGTCAAACATTTCCAAGAGTTAAATTGTTTTTAAGATTTGGAGGCCAATGGAGAGATGCGGGTATCGGATTTATAGACATTAGTACATTACCCTCAGAAAATGCAGGTGAATCTGGGGATGACAAGAACCCAAAGCTCGATTGTTTTATTATTGTTAGATGTGAGAATGAAGACTCTGTTTTGCTTCAAGAAAAGATTATTTCAAAATACAATTATCTCATTCAAGAAGAGACCATGATTATCTGGGGAGAAGAGAACGTGGATGAGAAAACACTTAGCTTCGAAACAGAAGAAGAGTGTCATATAATTCACAATATTCTAGTTGATATTAAAAATCTATTAAAATCACCTTTTGCCGCCTTCGATGATCTGGTAGAAGGATTATCCAAGTTTACTGAAAATAAAGATTTTTTTGTAGATAAAAACGATTTTATTGGTACATATGACGAGATTAATGACACAAGGAGCAGTAAACGTGGTTCAAGAGCGTCAATCGCTCCTCTTGTTTTTCCTGAACTTACATATGATACTCTTGATAAATGGGTTTCTTTTATAAATTTGCTTGTTCCCATATCCACTTTGGGTATCTTTGAAGCATCCAATTGTGAGCAGGTTGAATCTGTTGTCAACCATATTTTGGAGAACAATTTAATTCCTAAATTTTATGAAATTTTTCAAGAATCTGAAGATTTAGATAATTTACCAGTCTTGACTAAGCTAAATACGATTTTCAGGAATTTTCTATTTTCTGATAAAATACAAATCTTTGATTTAATTCTGAGCAATGAAAATATTTTGATTACAATGGGTATTTTGGAATATGATCCAAGAAAAAACGACGAATCATCTTTGGAAACAATGAATTTCAATCATCGCGAATTTTTAAAAAACTCGGTTAGACACAAAAAATTTTTCCTACTTGATGATGCGTTCGATTTACCACCCAAGGAAGATCAAATAAAGATCCCAGATTTTTCTCCTCCTAAGAAAGACAGAATAGGTGATACGGAATCGAATAGCGATTTAAACAGTAATCCTGACGAAAACCTTGAACAAGAAACTGTTGAGAGCGTCTGTGAAAAGGCCACAATCATTTATATAACTCAGTATATTTTAACCAAAGTAATGCCTCCTCCTAGCATTTTTGAAGATAAGTGTGCCTCATTAAATGCATACCTTACACAATTAAAAGCCCAATTATGTGATATTATATATCAAAATTCAAAGTTGCTAATTAACCTATTTGTTTTCTTGTCATCTGGATCTTTAAATAAAACTATTAAAGATGTGTTTGAAGCGGTCTCATTTTTGCATGAATTTTGCTTCTTGTCATTATCGTTGGAATCTGGTGATAAGGATTATTTTTTTGATTGGCTAATAGTAAATGCTAACTTTCTTGGATTGATGGAGTCTTTGTTGTTTGTGAACAACATTGAAGTTAGATATAAAGTGATTGAAATGATTGTGTTAGTAATGGATGTGAAAATATCGTTGTTGAGGCAATATTTTATTGATTTTGATCAAAAAGATCAAGAATCTGATTCCTCAAATGAAACCAGTTTGATGAGGAGCATTGTTCGTGTTATGCTTAGGTATACCCCGCATAACATATCTGTCAAAGCTGCAAATATATTATCTGTTCTGATGGATACATATGTAAACAACATGACGCCTATAATCAGCAGCGAAAGTGAAGAAGAGAAGACAGTGGTTTTTAAAATTTTCTTTATTCGTCATTTTGGATTTTTTGTGTCACCTCTCAAAACACTTTACAACGAAAATAATAATATGTTAACCTTCAAAAATGGTGTGGAGCCGAATACAATAAATGCTCCCCTATTGGATAGAATTCTATCTTTTATAGCATTGTGGGCTCCGGTGCATAATGAGCTATACTTTGTAAATGCAATATTGTCATCGAATGTAATTAAATACGCTCTTCCATTGTTGGAATTGAAAAATAACGTAGTGAGGTGTGCTGCAGTTCGTTTTTTAAGGGAAATTATAAAGTTAAAACATACTGCTGTGAATGTGCAAATAAATTTATATGGAGTTATGGAGAAAATTTTTAAACTTTTTGAAAAAGTTGAAAGTAAACGGAACCTTTTGTCTTGTTCATTATTGAGTGTATTTGAAGTCATTTCAAACGAAGGGTTGTACGATCTATGTAAAGATATATACCCCAATTATAAGAGCGTTTGTCAGAAAAATGTAAATCTATTAGCTTTCAAATCTTTGATTATACACTTTGATAATCAGCAAGGAAATACACATACAAAGAATGAAAATTTGTCAATACCAATGGACATAACAAATACAAGTGGGGACGGTTATATTTTGCATAAACTGGATGATTCAGATGAATCATGTTTTAAGGAGATTGGGGTTAAAAGGAAGTCTGTAGAAGATGAAGAATCTCTGAATGATTTAAAATCTTCATTAAACATTCGAACAGTTAAAACAGTTTATCCTGATGAAATACTAAAAAGGAAAAAATATATAAATAATAGTTCTGTGTACGATGATGAAGATTTTACAGAAAAGATTAATAACAATAAGATAGAAATACCAGAATGTAAGCCAAAAAAATCGATTGAAATAGTTTTGATTAAGAATAAAAATTCTATTGAAAATTCGAATAATCAAGATTTAAGTGAGTCCTTATAGTAGGATGAATAAATTGTAAAATATTAATTGTATTTTGGTTTTTTTGTTATAAATATAGAATTTAAGAAACATAATTTCTAGGTGTCATGTTTCTAAATAAAAAAACACGGTTGTTATTTTAATGTTAATTCTTAAAAGAATTCCGTTTATCACATTAAAATACGATTCTTAATTGGTAATTGAAATCTAAACATGAATTATCACCCATAATTTTGTTAAATTATTTTGACAATTTTTCTCTAATATAGTGATTTATTAAAAAGATTTAACAATCCGGAACAAATCATTTTTATTCGATTAATATCTATAATATACATGTAAATATACATTTTAAAGTTGTTATCTTATTAGAAGTGTTCATTTATTTTTTATAATATACTGTTTACTTGATAACTCTAAAATCATATAGAGAAATTCAAAAATATTAATAAATCAAGAACAAATTTTAAGCATAGAGATAAAATAGATTATTATCGAAAAATAGCTGACATTTATAAGATACATTAAGTATAACCTAAGGCAGCGATGCCCAAACTATGGCCCGCGGGCCAAATTAAGCCCGCCAGCTTCAATTTTTTGGCCCACGAAGGAAACTATAAATCATGAATTTTTTATTTTTTAAAACTGCAACACCGAAAAAGAATTTTCGCTACCATTCTTTTTTGAATACAGAATATAGAAATAAGAAAAAATTTGTTATTTCATAAACTGTGGCAAAGCATAATAGTAAAAATTCCGAATAATTTGTCCCGTTATTCTAATCCATGTACTCATATTTATATTCTTATTCTGCGCCTGCGACGGTGCGACGTAGTTAGACGAAAATTCCCATAAGTTTTAGTTGCGATAAAAGTACATATTTTATTTTAATAATCTGTGAAAAAGGCCACAGTACTAAATTTAATTTCTTCTTAACTATTTAAAAATTGAAAAAATTCTGTTAGTTCTTAAATCTAACTTAGGTAAATAGGTAATTATATTATTAATTATTTTAATTTTCTAATTAGTGATAAAACATAATATTGTTTAATAGTAAAATAGAAATTCAAATTTTCTAGTGGTATTTAATAAGAAAAGAAAAATTGATGAAGAAACCAGAAATTTCCAGGAAATATGGAAAACAAAATATTTTTGTATTTCGGCAAAACAGAAAAATTCCATTACTTGTTTGGTATGCCATACTGCAATATCAGTTATGAAAGAATATAATATTCGCCGACGTTTTGAAACTAATCATAAAAGCCTGGATGTACTTACTAAAGATGAGCGTATTGAAAAACTGAAAAATTTTACAAATTTACTGTCGATA
>CAKKLC010002759.1:12910-31171 GCA_918559645.1 Ceratonova shasta | reverse complement strand
TCGCCGCATCCAATCATCTAAATAGCTAGGTATGAAGGCATCCTTTGTTCAATGCATCATTTAAATTTTTTTTTTCATCAAACTCCACGCTCCTTCCATGTGGTTAGTATGAACATTATTTAAAGTGGTTTTGAATGTTAGTGAGTGATTCACTGTTTTAACTATGTACGGTCCGACTAGAGAAAGATGAGAAGGTTAAGAACTATTGTAGTTTGGTCAACCTGTGTAGACTGAGAATTCGTCTGACCAAATAAACGTATTTGGAAGAACAATTCTTCTTAAAATTGGAAACAGAGTAGCTGCTTTTTGGTTTGTCACAAGTTCAATATGATCTGTTTTAGTTTTTAAGTCATAAACTCCAAACACCCAGCGGGCATTCAAAGCATTTCCTCTAGGTTGTCCTCGGTTGTGCTAAAGTTTGACAAATTTTGATTCGTCTATCTGTACTATAGAGTTAGTACCGCCTAGCATTACGGGATGTAAAGTTAAGTGATGACTACAAACATCCCGGAAATATTGATACCATTGAATAACTGTTGGTTTTGAAAGATTTGTTAATATAACTGATTTGCATACTGGGATTTCATTTGACCAAAGATAAATCATAACTAAAATTTTCGTAAGAGAAATCTTACAGTTTTCAAAGAAAAAAGAAACCGTAACACCCTTTTTCCTGATATGTCTGTTTTCTATGCTTTGCTGTCGGCATAACCAAGAAAACTTTTGTATAGATGAGCGATCATTTTTTAAAATCATACGTTTGCCACATTTATCACATAAAAAAAATTGTTTCAACAGACGTCTTTCTTGGAACCAGTTTATTACCTTTAGTTCATCTTTTATTATTGCATAAATTTCAAACAAGTCCATAAAAAATGAAATAGTCTTATAATTTAATTATATTTTGCAGATTAATATTTAATTTAATATTTTTTTAATTTAATTTAATTTAATATTTATTTTTGTTTAATTTATTAATTTAATTAAATCAGTACCCCTTTTCTTTACCTATACCATTTCAAGAATATCATTTTTTTTTTAAATTTTAAAAATGTCACTTTCTTTTTCTAAATTTCAAGAATTTCATTTTTATTGAGTAAAATTCAAAAAATATCACTTTCTTTTTAACTAAAATTCAAAAATATCACTTTCATTTTCTAAATTTAAAAAATTTCATTTTTATTGAGTAAAATTCAAAAAATGTCACTTTCTTTTTCTAAATTTAAAAAATTTCATTTTTATTGAGTAAAATTCAAAAAATGTCACTTTCTTTTTCTAAATTTAAAAAATTTCATTTTTATTGAGTAAAATTCAAAAAATATCACTTTCTTTTTAACTAAAATTCAAAAATATCACTTTCTTTTTCTAAATTTAAAAAATATCACTTTCATTTTCTAAATTTAAAAAATTTCATTTTTATTTAGTAACATTTAAAAAGATATCAAATATTAATATTACTAATTGCAATTATAGAAAGAAAATAATTTAAATTAAAATTTAATTCTCATTAAAAGTTCTTATTCTTGAAATCCTTAGTATTCCGCGTGTTCTTTTTATATCTGGAGGCAAAAGATTATCTCTGGTTAAACTAGATGATGAAATAGTCTCTATATAATCTTCATAGGAAATATAATTAGATGATGAAAAATTTCTTGTCATGTCATTGGATCTTTATTTAAATGAATAATAACAGCACAAAAATGTGTGAATGAATACCCAAGTTCAAATGTTCTTTTCCATCCACATTTACTTAGATTAGAATCAATTATAAATTTTCTGTCTACAAGATAAATATTAGAACTTGATTGAACAACCAAATAAAGCCTTCCAATAGCAATATTTTATTCGAGGCCAAGTATTTGTTTTTGGAGAAAATTTAAAGAAAATCTTGACAGCCTCCTCTGGTTGAACATTTCCATGTTATAATTATTAAATGATATAATTATATTGGTAATATCTTGTGAAATAAACTTTTTTATGGATGAATTAATAGAATCTGCTGTATTGTTAGTATTTTTTCATATTTAGGTATAGAGCATTTTGAATTCGCCCATGAACTTATACCTATATTTACTAATTCATTATATAAAAGCAGTATTTATAATTCTTATTTCTTCAAACTCAATTTAAAAAACGTTTTCGTCTCTTTCATTACCAAACTCCAATACTTATTAATACAATTATTTTTATATCTCGATTTAAGATTTTTTGTAATGTGTCCCACACAAATGCATTTCACAGCATTTGCTGCAATATCTAAAATAGCTCATTGTAACCCTATATCACTAGCAGACATGATTATGGTAGAGTTATTATTAATATGTAAATTATCCTCAAGGTTTTGTATAAAGTATCTCCAGGTGTTAATGTTTTCTGACTCTAATATTTCAAAAGCTGATAAAATTAACTGAACATTTCCGTTTTCGGCAGTAGCAACCAAGAAAGTCCCTTTGTTTGGATAGGAAAGAAAAGTTCCATCGATTGATATTACCTTTCTATCTTAAGAATAAAATGTCTTTGTGGCTTTCCATGTCATAAAATATTTTTTAAATTTTTGATCTTCAACATTGATGTTTGAGAAGACGTTCTCTGAATTAAATGTTGAAATTAAACTATTTATAAACTGGTATGAATCTTTTAATATAAGCTTGGATTTTACTTTAAAGCTTTCAACTGCTTTATAAGCTGTAATATATTACATCTAGCTTCCAGTTTGTATTCTAATCATATTAGCCATATCAACAGCTTTATTTAATAAATTTTCATTGTTGGAAATTATGCTTTTGATAACTGCCGTATTGTATGGCTTTATAAAATTGCAGCTTGAAGAGTGAAAAGGAATCATTACAGTTACCACACATTGATGTTTTCTGATACTTTAAACTGGCGTTCTGTAGATTGACACATTAATTTTAATGGTTTCGGATTTCTTCTTTTAAACATTAAAATAAATATTTTTAATTGCTGCCGACTTTTAAGACAGTTCAACAATATCAATGATTAAGGAAAAATTGATTTAGATAGGAAATTCGGATGCTATTTGGTTTGATCTAAAATACGAAACTTATTCTAAATTTTCATCAGCCATTTTATGCTTAATTTTTTTTTTACATTATTTTTTAAATTATACTGTTTTTATATAATATTTTATATTTATTAATTTATGAAATTTTTTAAATTTAGAAAAAAGTGACATTTTTATATTGCCCCTAAATATATAGGTTGAAAAGAGCTTTAATTATATTTGTAAAAAAATTGAGTTTAAAAGGTTTTAAATTCATGATTTTTTTTGATCATAGGATACTTATATATATATATATATCAATATGTAAATTGATTTGAACTTTAAATATAATTGTAAACATTTGGTTTAAAAAGTTTTTTTTATGATCGTAGGATATTTATATATTTTATTATATAGGTTGAAATGAGCTTAGATTATATTCGGTAAATTTCGGTTTAAAGGATTTAAATTTAAGTGTTTTTTAACATAGGATATTTATCTATATTATTATAAGGGCGACCAAGTTGCTAAAAAGTTGGAATTTTCGCAATTTTTTTTTGCAGCTTGAATGAGTCCAAATAATTGCAAAATTCAAAGTTTAATACGTTTATATACTTCAAAGTATAAAAATGAATTTTGTATCGGCCCAGAAAACTCACTATATAGTTCTCTATGCTGCTATAAAGTTGATTTTAATCATAAATCTTCTGTTGAAAAACCAAGAAAGAGCAAAAAACACGCAGAAAATATTCTTTTGCTTGGAGAAAAGTCTGTTAAAAAACAGACTTTTCTCAAAGATCCAAATTAAATTTAAAATTAGTTGATGCACATTTATCAGCAGACATCCCATTTTTTAAATTTTGAAACGAGAAATATATTGAATTGTATAGTCGTATGTGATATGAACTTCCATCAGAATGAACAAGAAGGAAATTGGTTGGAAAGCTCTATGAGTCTAAGCTGAAATCACTTAAAGAATTATTTTTTAATGAAAATTTATTTATTATATTTGATGAATCAGAAATTAAAAGTAAAAAATATTGCACTACTCTTGCTGGATTATGCAGTTCACCACAGATAATTTTTTTGATAAATTCAGAAGAATTAGAAGAAAATGGCACTTCTTCGATAGTTGATAAAGTGATTTTAAATTCTATTAATAAACTAAATGTTTCATTAGATAATGTAGAATTGGTGATTTCTGATTATGCAACTTATAAGTCATAGGCGGCTGTTGATTTAAAATTAATTTATCCAAATACTTTTCTTTTAAAATGCTTAGCACATTTAGTTCATAATTGTGCAATGAATATAAAAATACATTTTCCCGAAGTAAATGATTTAATTACATCAGTTAAATATACTAGTTTTTAAAAATAAAAGAATTCAATCAAAATGTAATGAAATAGGAAAACCAACGGCTGCTATAATTACAAGATGGTCAAGTTATTTAAAAGTGACAATGTATTATACTTAACATCTTCCTTTAGTAAAAAAAAATTATTGATTCGTGTGAACCAGAAGGTATTTTGATGGAAAAAGCAAATATATCAATAAATTGATCTTCTTTAGCATACAAGTTCGTTTACATTAAAGAATTTTATGAAAATTTAATCCCGATTCTTGAGAAATTTTGAAAATTCTTTTTACAATATAAAGACTGGCTATGAAGCCCTGAAAAATCTTGATTTTAAATCAGATCCTGCAAGCATTCGAAATTTTCTTAAAAAAGACTTGAAAGCAACGATATAAAAACTTTAGCTTTAATGAATAATCCAAGCATAAGTCCTTCTAGATATTTGAACTTAATAAATTGCCCTCCAACATCTATATCAGTCAAAAGAATTTTTCTATGTTTAAAAAACTTCTTGCAAAAGATAGGAATCTCAGTAAAGAAAATTTCTCAAAATATTTTTTTTCTATTATAATTCTAAATTGAATTATACGAAAATATTTAATGATTCAAATCTTATGAAAAAAATATTAACAAAAAATGATAATTAAAATAATCATATTATTGCTTTCTATATTCATAAACTTTTTTCAAAATATTTTTAAATTAACACAAAAATGTTTTAAACTTATTTTAAATCATTTTTTTCATTTTATAATTGTTTTTCTAATCTTTCATGTTTTTTTTAAATATTTTTTTTCATTTTTAATCTAATTTTAAATTATTTATTTTTCGTAACTTTTAGTTGCCCTAATTATTATATAGGTTAAAATGAGCTCCAATTGTATTCGTTAAAATTCGGTTTTAAGGGAATCAAATTTTAGAATTATTTTTATCTGGAGATATTAATCTTTTTAAATATATAGGTTGAATGAGCTTTAATTATATTCGTTTAAAATCGGGTTAAAACAATTTAATTTGGAGAATTTGTGATGATCACGAGATATTTATTTATATCATTATATAGGTTAAAATGAGATTTTATTGTATTCGTTAAAATTCGGTTTTAAGGGAAATAAATTTAAGAATTATGTTTATTTGGAGATAATTATCTTTATAAATATATAGGTTAAAATTAGCTTTAGTTATATTCGTTTAAAATCGGGGTAAAAAAATTTAATTTTGAGAATTTGTGACGATCATAAGATATTTATCTACATCATTTTATAGGTTAAAATGATATTTATTTATATTCGTTAAAATTCGGTTTTAAGGGAAATAAATTTAAGAATTATTTTTATCTGGAGATATGAATCTTTATAAAATATAGGTTAAAATGAGCTTTAGTTGTATTCGTTAAAAATAGGGTTTAAAAAATTTAATTTTGAGAATTTGTGATGATTTCAAGATATTTATCTATATAATTATACAGGTTAAAATAAGCTCCAATTGTATTCGTTAAAATTCGGGTTTTAAAAATTAACTTTTTAAGAATTTGTGATGATCACAAGATATTTATCTACATCATTTTATAGGTTAAAATGATATTTATTTATATTCGTTAAAATTCGGTTTTAAGGGAAATAAATTTAAGAATTATTTTTATCTGGAGATATGAATCTTTATAAAATATAGGTTAAAATGAGCTTTAGTTGTATTCGTTAAAAATAGGGTTTAAAAAATTTAATTTTTAGAATTTGTGATGATCACAAGATATTTATCTATATCATTATACAGGTTAAAACGAGCTCCAATTGGATTCGTTAAAATTCGGTTTTAAGGGAATTAAATTTTAGAATTATTTTTGTTTGGTGATAACTATCTTTATAAATATATAGGTTAAAATGAGCTTTAATTATATTCTTTGAAATTCAGGCTTAAAAAATTTAATTTGGAGAACTTGTGATGATCACAAGATATTTATTTATATCATTATACAGGTTAAAACGAGCTCCAATTGTATTCGTTTAAATCGGGATAAAAAATTTAATTTTTAGAATTTGTGATGATCACAAGATATTTATCTATATCATTATACAGGTTAAAACGAGCTCCAATTGGATTCGTTAAAATTCGGGTTAAAAAAATTTAATTTTGAGAATTTGTGATGATCACAAGATATTTATCTATATCATTACATATGTTAAAATGAGCTTTATTTATATTCGTTAAAATTCATTTTAAAAAGATTAAATTTAAGAATTTTTTGTGATCATAGGATATTCGGTACTTTTGCATGCTTTTACCGCCATGTGAAATATCTAATTTAAAAAAATAAAATAGATTCGTAAATTAATTAAAATAAATTGGTAAATTGAAATCATAATATTAAATAAAATTGATTTAATTATAAGGAAATAAAAAACTGAGCTTAATAAAATAATTTAACATGTTCGATAATATGCCTAACCGGATCGCCGTTATATTTGTTCCTCCACATGAAATCAATCATGTAACTGAACAACAAATACCTTCTTGTTCAATTTTCTGCTTTATTTCTTCTTTAGCCCTCATCCATATATTTTCAACCCTGTTGGTATGAGCTCCCGTTTCTGGATCCACAAAATCCTGATAGTAATCAATAACTAAGTGTTTGTATTCATAATCCTTAAAATGCAAGTAAGCAGTCCACCCATTACTTAAAATCAAGGAATCCGAAGGAATGTACTCAAGAATTATAGATATTAATGTTATTGCATCCCTCTTCTCAACGGGAATCAAAAGACATTCTTTTGTATTACAGTCGATCGCCCCAAAAACTCATTGTTCTTTGAACAGTCTTCCCCGACTATACTTTCATCTAGGGCGTCTAAAATGCAATTTTTGCAATTTTTATGATTTAAATGCAATGAAATCGCATTTATTTTTAACCCTTTATATGGGACGAAAAAAGGAAGGAAGGTACATTTAAGTAACAAAATATTTATCACTTTATAAAAATGAATTTATACAAACCCCAAAGGGAAACTTGTTTTGCAAAAGATGTTCATGCGTTGTCGACTCAACAAGAAAGTCTAATGTGGATTCACATAGGGCAACAAACAAACATATTAACTCCAAAAAATCCAACTATTCACAAACCTTTTTCCCTACTAAAAGCAATGATAAAAAAAATTAATATAACTATTGGGGGAAGTAGACATTCTGATCCATTAATTACGAAATGATAGCTTTCAAAAGTATATATCTTTATTAAATGGACTAATAATACCAGCTTCTACCGCATATTATCGTGTTATTGATCTTGCTTCTAAAAATAAATTAGAATTGACAAATTGTTTCGAATGTGGTGATATTTTTTTGGTTATAGACAAAACAGGAATAAAAAGAAAAAAGGATGTAAATGTACTTGCTGCGAGACTAGAAACTCCAAATCAAATTTTTTTTTATAGATTGTATTGAGCTTAGTACGAATTTTAATTCAATTATCAAAGAACAATTAGTTTATGATGCACTTGAAAAAATAAACGATAAAAGAACAAGTTTGGCCCTAATCATATAGGACACAGCTAGCTGTATGGTGAAAGCTGGTGAATAGATGAAGAAAAAAATACCTTATCTGGTACATGTTTTATGCCTTGCCCATTTTTTGCATAAAGTTTCCATGAGAATAAGAGAATCGTTTCAAGCGGCGGATTTTTTAATTGCTTCTATCAAAGCATTAACTTTTAAGAATCGTACAATAACAATAATTTTTGAAGAAATAGGAATGCCCCTTAATGTAATAATAAGACATTGGTCTAGCTGGTTGAAGGTAATTAAATATTATTCTGATAATTTCTAGACTATAAAAGAGATAGTTCTGGGTCTTAACTATAATGGAATTATCGTTTTAAATGCAAAGAAGGCTGTTTTACAATCAAATATTGTCAAAGATCTGTTTGAAATCGGATGTTCTTATTGTAATTTAATTGAAATTTCAGATAATTTTGAAGGATCTAAATATAATATCACGACTGTGTATAAAAAAATTTCAATATTGGATTTTACAATTGTAAAAGCCGATGTTAAATCGTATATTAAACACGATTAAAAGTAAACGGCATTTTGAAAATCGTAATTTTGGATCTAAAAAAAAAGTATCGCCATCGAAGCATGTTATTTTTGAACAATTGCCGACCGATTTCTATAGTAGTTTAAAGAAGCTTTTTGATGTTATAGAAACTACTGGGAAAAGAACGTAACTTTCACGGAAATAATATTTTTAATTATTTCTCTATGTATTACAATAGTAAAGTAGCAGATTTTGATAAAAAACTGGTAGAAAAAAATATTGAGGAGTATAGAATGGAGAATGAAGAATCAGAGTAATCAACTGAAAATGAATTTAATTAAAGAAAACGTGGTAAAATATAAATTCAATTTTTCTATAGATTTTAAATGCAATAAATGCATTTATTTCAAGATTTTTAAAGTAATTATCGGACGAGCTACTTTCGTCTAAAGAATAAAGACTCGTCAATTTGAACCTCCACCCCCTCGCCACTAAGAAGAACAGGCGTTCCCATTAATTTAAATGCACATACTTGGGTATAAAAATTTTGTATTCAACAAATGTCTGTTCCGCAAAACCTTATTTTCGGTGAATTTTTTTTGAAGGAACATTCTTCGTAGCCCGATAATAATTAAATTCTATTATTTTATCCAGGCGAATATTTTTTCCTTCAAAAAATGTAACTTTTAATAAAGAAATTTTCCTACAGCATGGACCGCTACATCTCCACCAATTTTCACTCTGAACTCGATTATCGTTGGATTTTACCATCTAACAATTGCAAAAGAACACAAGCCTTGAGTTGGAATCAAGCCAAGTGATTCACATACTTCAACGCCCGATCTCCTATCTCCCTATAAGTAAGAACATATTTCCAACATTCCAAGAAGGAAGTTCAGGTAATTGCATGTCCCTGATAATACTCTGAATTATATTAAAAGAATTTTATTATCTATTTATTGCATTTGGTTTCGATTAGCTGATTTATTTAAATTAATTTACCAATAAATTTTATTTAATTTACATAAAATATTTCACACTGTTGGGAAAGGATGCAAAAGTACCGGATATTTATGTATATCAATATATAAGTTAAAATGAACTTTAATTAAATTCTTTAAAATCTGAGTTAAAAAGATTTAATTTAAGAATTTTTTATGATCGTAGGATATTTATCTATATCAATATGATTTGATTTGAGCTCGTAATATATTCGTTAAAATTCGGGTTAGAAAAATTGAAATTTAGAACTTTTTATGATCATAGGATATTTATCTATATCAATATAATTTGATTTGAGCTATAATTATATTCGTTAAAATTCGGCTTAATAAGGTTGAAATTTAGAATTTTTTATGATCATAGGATATTTATCTATATCAATATAATTTTATTTGAGCTCGTAATATATTCGTTAAAATTCGGGTTAGAAAAATTGAAATTTAGAACTTTTTATGATCATAGGATATTTATCTCTATCAATATAATTTGATTTGAGCTATAATTATATTCGTTAAAATTCGGTTTAAAAGATTGAAATTTAGAATTTTTTATGAACATAGGATATTTATCTATATCAATATAATTTGATTTAATTTTGAATTATATTCGTTAGAATTCGGGTTTAAAAGATTGAAATTAAGAATTTTTTATTATCATAGGATATTTATCTATATCAATATATAAGTTAAAATGAACTTTAATTAAATTCTTTAAAATCTGAGTTAAAAAGATCTAATTTAATAATTTTTTTTATGATCATAGGACATTTATCTATATATAATTTGATTTAAGCTAAAATTATATTCGTTAAAATTCGGGTTAAAAAGATTGAAATTTAGAATTTTTTATGATCATAGGATATTTATCTATATCAATATAATTTGATTTTAATTTTGAATTATATTCTTTAAAATTCGGTTAAAAATATTGAAATTTAGAATTTTTTATGATCATAGGATATTTATCTATATCAATATGATTTGATTTAAGCTCGAATTATATTCGTTGAAATTCGGTTAAAAAATATTGAAATTTAGAATTTTTTTATGGTCATAGGATATTTATCTATATCAATATAATTTTATTTGAGCTATATTTATAATCGTTAAAATTCGGTTAAAAAATATGGAAATTAAGAATTTTTTATGATCATAGGATATTTATCTGTATCAATATAATTTGATTTAATTTTGAATTATGTTCGTTAAAATTCGGGTAAAAAAGGTTGAAATTAAAAATTTTTTATGGTCATAGGATATTTATCTATATCAATATAATTTGATTTAATTTTGAATTATATTCGTTAAAATTCGGGTTAGAAAAATTGAAATTTAGAATTTTTTATGGTCATAGGATATTTATCTCTATCAATATAATTTGATTTAATTTTGAATTATGTTCGTTAAAATTCGGGTAAAAAAGGTTGAAATTTAGAATTTTTTTTATGATCAAAGGATATTTATCTATATCAATATAATTTGATTTAATTTTGAATTATATTCGTTAAAGTTCGGTTAAAAAATATTGAAATTAATAATTTTTTTTATGATCATAGGACATTTATCTATATAATATAATTTGATTTAAGCTAAAATTATATTCGTTAAAATTCGGGTTAAAAAGATTGAAATTTATAATTTGTTATGATCATAGGATATTTATCTATATCAATATAATTTGATTTAATTTTGAATTATATTCGTTAGAATTCGGGTTTAAAAGATTGAAATTTAGAATTTTTTATGATCATAGGATATTTATCTATATCAATATAATTTGATTTTAATTTTGAATTATATTCGTTAAAATTCGGGTTAAAAAGATTGAAATTTATAATTTTTTATGATCATAGGAAATTTATCTATACATAATATAATTTGAGCTATAATTATATTCGTTAAAATTCGGGTTAAAAAGGTTGAAATTTAGAATTTTTTATGATCATAGGATATTTATCTATATCAATATAATTTGATTTAAGCTCGAATTATATTCGTTGAAATTCGGTTAAAAAAGATTGAAATTTAGAATTTTTATGGTCATATTATATTTATCTATATCAATATAATTTGATTTAATTTTGAATTATATTCGTTAGAATTCGGGTTTAAAAGATTGAAATTTAGAATTTTTTATGATCATAGGATATTTATCTATATCAATATAATTTGATTTAAGCTCGAATTATATTCGTTGAAATTCGGTTAAAAAAGATTGAAATTTAGAATTTTTATGGTCATATTATATTTATCTATATCAATATAATTTGATTTAATTTTGAATTATATTCGTTAAAATTCGGGTTTAAAAGATTGAAATTTAGAATTTTTTATGAACATAGGATATTTATCTATATCAATATAATTTGATTTAATTTTGAATTATATTCGTTAGAATTCGGGTTTAAAAGATTGAAATTTAGAATTTTTTATGAACATAGGATATTTATCTATATCAATATAATTTGATTTAATTTTGAATTATATTCGTTAAAATTCGGGTCAAAAAGGTTGAAATTTAAAATTTTTTATGATCATAGGATATTTATCTATATCAATATAACTTGATTTGAGATATAATTATATTCGTTAAAATTCGGGTTAAAAAGATTGAAATTAAGAATTTTTTATGATCGTAGGATATTTATCTATATCAATATGATTTGATTTAAGCTCGAATTATATTCGTTAGAATTCGGGTTTAAAAGATTGAAATTTAGAATTTTTTATGATCATAGGATATTTATCTATATCAATATAATTTTATTTGAGCTATAATTATATTCGTTAAAATTTGGTTAAAAAAGATTAAAAATTTATAATTTTTTTATGATCATAGGATATTTATCTATATCAATATAATTTGATTTGAGCTATAATAATATTCGTTAAAATTCGGGTTAAAAAGATTGAAATTTATAATTTTTTATGATCATAGGATATTTATCTATATCAATATAATTTGATTTGAGCTCAAATTATATTCGTTACAATTCGGGTTAGAAAAATTGAAATTTAGAATTTTACATGATCATAGGATATTTATCTATATCAATATAATTTGATTTAATTTTGAATTATATTCGTTAGAATTCGGGTTTAAAAGATTGAAATTTAGAATTTTTTATGATCATAGGATATTTATCTATATCAATATAATTTGATTTAAGCTCGAATTATATTCGTTGAAATTCGGTTAAAAAAGATTGAAATTTAGAATTTTTATGGTCATATTATATTTATCTATATCAATATAATTTGATTTAATTTTGAATTATATTCGTTAGAATTCGGGTTTAAAAGATTGAAATTTAGAATTTTTTATGATCATAGGATATTTATCTATATCAATATAATTTGATTTTAATTTTGAATTATATTCTTTAAAATTCGGTTAAAAATATTAAAATTTAGAATTTTTTATGATCATAGGATATTTATCTTTATCAACGTGTAGATTGATTTGAACTATAATTATAATCGTAAGAATTTCGTTTAAAAATATTGAAATTAAGGATTTTTTCTTGATCATAGTATATTTATCTACCCTGTTTTTGCGTTATAAGCCCCTAGCTTAGAAGAGTTTTTAAGTTTTTTTGTCAGTGAAAAATGGCTTAGGAAAGAGTAGGGGCTTAGTAAAAGGCAGGGGCTTGGTAAAGGAACAAAAATTTATATATCAAATTCTTTATTGCTGCCGAAGCTTTCTTCAGCTGTTAAAATGTTGATCAATTTCTAACGAATTTCTTCGTCCTCATCGTTTCCATACTCACTATCCTCAGTCTCCAACATCTATTCTCGCATTTCAACATCTTGGTCGCTTTCGTCTTCTAAGTTTCCGTCGTTATAAAAGTTGACGGTAGTTATTCTGAATCCATTTTCAATCGTCGACGATAGGACTTCTTCCAAAGTTTCATAAATCCATATTGCGACTTCTTCGTATGAATCAGGCTTCATATTTCCTGATATTGTGAACTCCTTATAACCGTCAATAATCCTTTGTTTCCACCTTTTTTGGAGAAGAGATCTGAATGATTTGTTCACACTGATGTCGATAATTGAAATTTTTTTGTCAAACATCCTGGTATCATGGCCATCAATGTACCAATTGCATGGAATTTGGTTTTCACGTCATCGGTTCCATGTCTGGGAGCAGCATCTAGCATGAGCAAAGATTTGCGATGAAAGAATGAATTTTTGCTCTTCATTTATATTTTCTCGTGCCATAATTGAGTTTCAGTTGAGGTCAACATGACTTTTCGTTCTCGGAGATGATAACATTTGAGGAATAATTTCCTTTTGAAATCGTCTTACGGCGAAAAATTATGTATGCTGGTAATTTTACAGCACTTGTTGTCACGCACAAAATGACGGTGAACCTGGATTTCTCTGCGCCTCTTGTTGCAATCCTAACATCAGAGGATCCTCGAAAATCTATTGTGAATTTCGATGGCATGTCAAAACAAATGGCACTTCATCCATGTTGCTGATGTGATCGCGCATGTACTTATCTTTTTGTTCAGTTACAAATTCAACGAACGACTCCATTTTTTTGTCCCAATTTTCCCGAAGGTTTTGGCCGACAGATTTCATTGAACGTAGAACAACATTCTTGCGTTTCATGAACTTGAAGACCCAATTTGGTGATCCTTTGAAATCACTAATTTCCATTAGGACAGCATGAGCACGAGCTTCTCTTAAAATTGAAGTTATAGACACTTGTTGACCTTCTTTGCGCTGTGATGCGATCCATGTCATCAGATGTGCCTCCAAAGCAATCCATTTAGGTGCTCTTACACGCCGAATTACTTTTGATTGCATTTTTGGGTTCTCTTCTGATTCTTTTCTTTGGTTTCTCAAACGCTTGATTTAGCTAATTTTCACTGGGAATTGCTCAGCAGTCTTCACGAGAGAGGTGTTATCATAAAAAATGACAGAATCTAGCTTGATTTATAACGAGTATGTTCGTCGTTTACTTTGCAACATTTATTGTGCGTCAAAAATATTCACTTTGAAAATTAACGCGAAAATTGTTTGGGAGTTAATAACGAGTGAGGACTTTGTAAAGTTAACAAAAAAACCTTTTTGAAAAACACTCTACTATGCCCGAGGCTTATAAACAAATAGGGGCTTATAACGCGAAAACAGGGTATTTTAATATGTGGATTGATTTAAACTTTAATTGTAATCGTAAAAATTTGATTTAAAAAGATTCAAATTAAAAAAATTTGTTGTTGATAAATAAAAATGTATAAACAAAAGTTAGATAAGTCTTCAAATTACAATTTTTTGGATTTATGAAATTAATAATTAATTTGATCAAGGTTTAATTATTCCTTTTCATGTGACATGAAATAATTCAAGTTTGAATTTGTAATTTGTAAAAAACTTGTAATGAAATAAAATTTTTTAAGAATAAATAAGTGTAGGATTACATGTAATTCATAAATATTTCATCTTTTAAACCTTTTATAAAATAACTTATTTCTTTTTATTATGTTTTAATTATTAATATTTCATGGATAATAATTTTCAACTCACTGAACTTGGCGAGATATATTTATACTAATATAAAAATCTTATTATTAGATCAACTAATATTTATTTATGTGAGGTTTTTATTTCGATTGTAAATTGTAAGGAATAATCTTTTTTAAAATACTTTCAATGATTGACAATTGCATTTCAAGGTGGCACCTCAGCATAAAAAAAATACAGTATCTACTCTATTATCCGCCAACTCTCTCAACCGCCATTTATCCAAACCGCCCCATTTTTTTAATTTAATTTAAATTAATTAATCAATCAATATTATAAATTTTCAACATGTTTTTTCTTCTGCGCATGAATAAGATATCCAAAAGAAAATGTTTCAGACTTATTATCAATGAAAAAATTGAAATTATTAGATATTGTGAAACAAATCCTAACTCAACCGATAATCAAATCGCTTGTATATTTACTCATAAAAGAAAAAATAAGTTTCCCGAAGAACGATTAATTATTTAGAAAGAACAAAAAATGAATTATTAAAAAAAGTTGATTTGGAAGTTTTAGATAAATATTGAAATCCGATATTAAAATATGGTAAAATCGATTTGGAATTATCTGCACGGATAGATTTTTTAGATTTTGCGAGTGGAATAATTAATGACGTCATGCTGATAAACAAAGTTTTATCTTTTGCAAAGACTTTGAAAATTGAGAACTTTTAAAGGATCAAAAGGATGGCTGCTTAAATTAAAAGCAAGACATGAACTCAAATTAAGAAAATTACATGGAGAAGTATGTACAACTGAACCTACAAATAATGAAGATTTTTTTAAATTTTTAAATGAGAAAATCAGTTTTTACGGTCCGAAAATGTATGCAACGCGGAAGAAACCAGCCTTTTTTATAAACTCATTCCGTCTAAAACGTTGTGCAAAAATGTGAGAAACGGAAATAAAATTTAAAAGATAGAATATCCTTTTTATGTGCAAATATGACGAGAACAAAAAATTTGAAACCATTAGTCACAGAGAAGTTCGCAAAATTACGTGTTTTAAGCAATATCCGATAGAAACATGTAAAATATGTAAAATCATCGAGAAATTGGATAAATGCTAAGATTTTTAATAATTGCCTGTTGGAATTGGATTTAGGACTTTGTACCACAAGAAAATTTTTTTTTATTAATTTTTATTAATTGTCCCTCACATTCTGTTGATGTAGATTTTAAATCCATTCAAATTTTATTTTTGCCTGCAAATCTAACATAAAGTTTACAGGCATTAGATCAGGGGGTGATAAAATCTTTGAAAAAAAATTTTACTTAAAAAAAATTTTCTGATATTATTTAAAAAGTTGATAGTGGGTGTAATGTTTTTGATTCTTATAAAAAACTGTCAGAAAAGATGCAGTATTTGGATATGTTTTGCTTGGAACGAAGTACTAGTTCTAACAATTAAAAACTGTTTTAAACATGCTAAATGGTGTGGGAATAGAAGTTTCAGAAATAAAGGAACAATACGAAGTTAATTTTTTTGATGAATTTTTTGAAAGACCCAATATTTTAGATCCTATTGACAAGAGGCAGTTTACTTGTCCTTGATTTTATTAAAAAAGCCGTGATGCTGAGCATAGCAGATGAACCAAAAAATTTTAATGAGCGTAAAAATACAAATGAGGCAGTTTGCGATCAAGAGGATCAAGAACCAATTGAAATAAAAGTTACTAAAAGGAAGAATAAAATGCCTTTCAACTTATAAAATACTATTTTAATCAAGAATAATTCTTTGATTATAATTCAATGATTGGTATTAACCAAATTATTGAGGCTTTAAACAATACCAAGAAAATAATGAAATTGCATGATTTGTCAATTAAAAAATAAAGTTTATTTATTACTAAAAATTTTCTCTTAACCGCCACATTTTTTTAGATTTCTGTTTTTGGACGATGAAAAAAAAGAAACTTTATTTAAATTCTTGAACACAAGTAATCACACCATCAAAAGTGTAAATTTTTCTTGAGATTGGATTTTAGAATTCTCCACAATCTTTTAATTTTGTTTACGTGAATAAATCTTTCGTTACTATTTAAGAATTCTTTTTTATGAATTACAGTTTTATGCACAAATCATTTTTCATTTAAACCAAAATATCCTTTCCATTTATCAGTATAAATTGCTTACCCCATTTTAACATTTGAAATTATGAAAAATGGCAAACTTATTTAGGTCGTCTATTAGTAATCATCAATTTAATTTTGGACGTTGTTCTGCTTATCATACCTATGACCCAATACTTTAGCCCTTTGAGTATTCGGTATCGGTTATTTTTAAAACTGAATATGTGCGTTTCATCGATTTTAAATTCATAAACATTATCATTCAATTAAACCTTAATACTTTCAGAACTAGCTAAAATAATTTCTCTGAATTTTCTGAAGTAAGAAGCAATCTTGTTTGCGTAAATATTGCTTTCTCCTACTGTTTCTCAAACTGATTCTATACCAGTTTAAAACATCATCAAATCATAAACTGTCTAATTTTACAAGTTTCTTACTTCAAAAATGCTATTATTAAGATACTGAAACAGTTTTTCGACATCTTCGCTTACTACATCGTAGCCTCAAGTCCAATCCGTTCCTGATTTTACCTATTTCTAAATTAAGCTTCCCATAGCAAAAAGGATGTTATCTATCATCTATTTTTATTAGACCAATATGAATAGAAAAATCAAATGCTTCCTCTTTGGTAAAATTTTCGCCAATAATATCACTTTTTCTCATTTTAAGCATTTTTCTTCGTAAAAAAATAAAAATGAAATGTAAAATTTTTGTCCACCACTAAAATACATATATTAATAAATATTCTTAAAAGTTTACCTGAGATTAATATTAAATTCAAATAATTATTTTTCTATGAATAAAATTCAAAATTTAGATCATATAGATATTATAATATAAAGTAAATAATTATTTATTTTATTATATGTACATATTTACCAAAGAAAAATCCGAACATTTTTCTTAGATTTGTATTAAAAGGTTTCTAAGTGATTGTAATCAATTTTTCATTTAGTTTAATCAGTTTTTAATTTAGTTCAATCAATTATTTATTTAGTTAAATCAATTTTACATTGCCTTTAATAACTTAATATAAACAAACAAAATTATAAATGTTATATAAATACAAAATAAATTTTATTAAAAAATTCTTCTTGATTCAAAACATTAAGCAAAAATGTCTTCATGTGATCGTTAAAAATCTGATGCAAATTGCAAACGTACCTCAATATTGTTGATGTTATTTTTTGTTAAGCAATAATTTATACCTTTTTAAAACTATAATTAAATGATCATATAGATCAGAGGTGTCTAAACTACG
>CAKKLC010002759.1:345-10993 GCA_918559645.1 Ceratonova shasta | reverse complement strand
TAAAGCTGCAAGGAAAAAACAACTTAATTTGTGATTTATTCGAGCAAATCAAAGCATTCAGAGTCAAGCTTATATTGCTCGAAAATCACATTTATAATCGTAATTTTTCACATTTTACGTGCTGTGAAAAATTTAGTACGGAAACTGACGCAATATTTCTAACCTTTTTTGCAGTAAAAGTAATCGCAGATTTAAAACATCAATTTCAAACCCGTTTTTCTGATCTTGACATAAACTCAAGGGAATTTAGTCTCTTTCAAAATCCATATGAATGCAACATTAATGATGTTTCAAGCCAGTTTCAAATGGAAATAATTGATCTTAAAGCTAGCGATCAAATCAAGAGCAAATATAAGGAAGGAAATCTGATCGAGTTTTACAAATTTTTGGACGCAAAAGAGTTTCCTAATTTAAAGTAATTGGCTAGTAAATATATTTCTTTTTATGGCACTACATACGTGTGCAAACAAACATTTTCTAGGATGAAATATCTCAAATCCAAGTATAAGACAAATTTATCGGATGAAAATTTGCAATTATTGCTAATTATTGGCGTTTCAGATCTAAATCTGAACTTTGAATAAACTCTCAGGAAAAAATCCCAGTTCCACCATTCCCATTAAAGGTTAGCTGAATTTGTTTATTGTATATTTAATAAACCTTTATATATCATTTTTGGAGCCGTAATTTACTATAAAAAAATTCAAGCTACCTTTCTTAAAGTTTTTTTAACTTAAATATGTACAATGCTTGGCCCCCACTGACGAATTAAATCGCCAAAATGGCCCGCAAATCAAAAAGTTTGGACACCTCTGCTATAGATCTATATATCGTTATAATAGAAAATTTCATATTTTTTTCTTATTCAAAATTATTTTTGAATTTCCATAACGAAACTAATACATTTGTGTTTATTTTATCTTTTATATATTTAATTTCATCTGCAGTAATTTTTTTCTGTACTGGTGTTGATCCTCTATAGTTAGTTTCTATTCAATTAATTAATTGATATAGCCTGAGGATTGATATTATTGTTTTTGGGTAAATAGTGATAAACTCGTTGCATATTAAAAGCATCGACTTAACTTCATCATACCTTCGACAAATTCATTTTCCAATATAATTGCATACAATGTTTCTTCTTGCGATTAAGGGATTATTTTATTTAAAATTAAAATGATTAAAAAAATATGAAAATTGATTAAAACCAGTGAAAAACCCTGTATTTGATAAATCATTTGATTTTTATATCAACTAATTATTTGGTAGATTATATCAAATAAAGTGGAAACCCAATGATTGATACGTAGGTTATGCAAATTTAGTTTTTTTTATAATTTAAATAAAAATCTAATATTGAAACCCAGGTCAATAAACAACAAAGTTAAAAATAATACAAATAAATGATGCGGAATTGTTCAATAATTTGTTTCATTTTAGGTTTTTAAACGTAATAAGAGTTGTCCGTGAACTTATATGTGCCCGATGAAATTTAAATCCAGCTCTTGTTTTTCACTCAATAAATTTTTGGAGGTGCTAAAATATTAATTGTAGTCATTATCAGATAAGACAATCGAATAAGCTTAATTCTTTTTGTTCTGATTTAGAAAAGGATAGTCGGACTGTTTTGGTTGTGTTCTTTGAGGATTGCAGGTCATCAAACACAGCATTCTATTTGTGAGACTGTGAATGTAAGTTGGCCAAAATATCTAAAGATTTTCAAAAAAATAAGAACTCTAATGGCTAAGAAAAATTGAAAAATGAAAAATTTTTTTGAACCTGGTAAAATTATAGAAATTGATGAGTCAATTGTCCGTTTTTAATGCAAAAGTTACAGGAGTCGTTCTACAAATAGTAGAACTGATGCATACTGTATTGTCGAGGTGTCGTCTAGAATAAAAAATGTTTGAGGGGAGATAATACCTAACAAAATAGATGATACGTTCCTACCAATTATAAAAGCCCATATGATTGAAGGTAATACCATTTATACTGATGAACATCTAAGTTACAAATCTTTAATTAGAGAAGGATGTTCAAATGGCACAGTTTGCCACAAATATGCTTTTGGGAAACATGAAACGGGTGTACATACCCAGCATATTGAATCATTTAACAATGCTATGAAATTGCAAATTAATTACGAATAGGTATTAAAACAAACGTATGACAAGATTTTTTGACATAATTTATTTGGAGATGGAATCAAAAATAATTTGCTTAAGTATCTATTATTTAATTAAAAAGGTTTGATTATTTTAGTTAATTATTTTTATTTTTTATTTTAAAATTTTACGGCTTTTATTTTTGGTTGATGTAAACTTCTTGTAAGCAATGCTTGATAAAGATGTTATTTCTTGGTTCTTACAATACAGAAGCACCTGGATGGCAATAAATAAACTTTTATTATACAAAAAAGCCGTTTTTTTGTTGAAAGATCAATGTAAATTTTTAATTCATAACATATATTGGTTTGTAGCATGATTCAAATACAAATATACAGATTGCATTAAGTTCAAGCTTACCCAAAAAATTTTTGCTAATCCCATAACAGCCAAAAATTTATTATCATTGTAATTGCAGTATTTTTATTATAAAAGTCATTCAAAGAGTGATGATATGATTTAAACAAAATTGATATAAATAGGAAGGCTTATTTAAAAAAAACCTTAGTTAGAAGTATTGAAAAAAAAACATATCAGGTCATAAATTAAAAAAGGAACCCTTAAATGTAATAGTAGTTACTAATAGTTCAGGAAGTCATAAAATTAAATCATTAGTTACCGTTAAATTATAAAATCCAAGATGCTTTATTAACACAAAATATCTAGCTATATTGTATAAAAATAATAAAAGGCATATAGGAATTATGTTTTGTTATTGTTATGTAAGAATTTTTTTTAGTTTTAGATAATGTAGTATATCATCTTCTATAATATGTCTTTAATAATATTAATTTTGAGTTTAAAGTAAAATTGTTACCAAATATTATATCATTGATTCAACCAATGGACTAAGGCGTAATTAAACTGTTGAAAAGAACATATCAATTAATATTTTTTTAAGATTCATAAAATAAATATCAAAATGATACGAGAATAAGTTCGTAAAGCATTAAAATCTTAAAGAATTTCGCTTAATTATTTATGATGAATGGCAACAATTTACATGTAGTATATTACAGAAATCATGGGAAAATATTTAAGTTACGAAACATGTTTATTTGAGTGCAAAGATGATATGAATCGTCAAAAAAGAATGAAAACAATGAGAAAAATGATACTTTAATAAATTACAATAGTTTACATATAAATAAGATTAATATTAACAATCGTGAACTTAAAAAGTAGTTCATGTATGATAAAAATTACCAAGAATATAAATACCTTGATGATTATTAGATAATTAAATTTATTTAAAAAATTACGTTTTTGAAATCTAAATGAATAGGATTGAAAATGAATGAAGTTAATAGACATAAGCAAACAAAAATAACATATAAAGAAGAATTAGAAGCTATAAAGGTGCATAATTTTTTTTTTGAATTTTAAGAAGAGAGGATGGAATTACAAATTTTAAAATAAAATGAACAAAAGATTTAATTGAGAAAAAAATTTAAAAGTTAGAAATAACAAATTTTAATTGATTTGATTAAAAAAAGAAATAATTTTTGTAGTATTCAAATTTTTGCATATTTGAAACACTTATCTGATAATACGGTCCCAATCATTATAATAATAAGTTTTCTAATGTTTATGATGAGTATTTTTTTAGTTAAAATACTAAAAATATATTTTATAATTTTATCAGATTTCGTATAAATTATTATTATACAATTATTTAAATTCAAAAGTAAAATATCATTAAACATATTTAAAATTATGTGAAAATGTTATACTAGCAATTTTTTATAATATTATAAATAGTTTTTTTAAGTTTTATTTCAATTTATAAATTATAGATACATTTATTAATTTTAAATTGATTTTTTAAAAATATTTTATACAAAACCACGTCGGATACATATTAAAAATACCCACACAATATTTACAGATATTTAATCAAATTTTTAAAATCAATATTAGTTATTTTTATAATATTCATAGCTTTAAATAAAAGCCAAAGATCTTTTTTAGTTTTCAATCATATTCCTTTAGATTAAATTACCCAAAACGTTGATGATTTTTATGTTTATCATCTCTTAATTAAAACCCACATATATAAGGTTGTTTGGAAATTAATTTCGTTTTTTCGTGATAGAGGATTTAATTTTATTTTTTGCACCAACTTTACACTGAAAAAACGGTTAAAATATTATCATTTTTGACAGCTCATATTGCATGACTTGAGTATAAAAAAATCCAATAAATTATACAGAGTAGTTTTTAGTTAGTTCCCTTTTGAATATGGAGAACGATAAACAGCATTTTCGAAAAATCTATCTGTTTTACTACGGTAAGGGTAAAAATGCTGTTTAAGCTAGAAAAAAATGTACTAATTGGAATGGAGAATATCTGCGGACTGTACGCAAGTGTCATAATCCGTTCGCTAAAAAAATCCATAAATCTTAATTTCGAAGATGTATTACGGTCGGAAAGGCCAATCGAAGCTGATAAAGATAAGAAAAAGGCATTAGTTGATGCGAACTGGCAAATAATAACACGTAAGATCGGGATTGAGGTTAAATTAATCAAATTTAACAGTTTATGGCCACTTAAAAAGCCTGGAATCATGCTTGAACTCAATTTATGGATTCCCATGTTCTCACAGAGTTGAATCTGTGTCACCGCAGTGACGTCTGTGATTAAATTATGAAACTCCGGCAAAAAGATCGCCTTTTAAAGCGCATCATCATTAGGGACAAGAAATTGGTTATATATAACAATGTCGAACGCAAGAGGTCATAGAGCAAAAAAGATGAACCGGCTCAAACCATTTTCAAAGCCGATATTACAAAAGAAGGCGATGCTGTCTGTTTGGTGGGATTTCAAAGAAATAGGTTTTTTTAAGCTTTTACAGAATAACACAACGATTAAATCGGAAGTGTATTGTCATCAGCTGAACAAACTGAATAATGCATTTCAACATTAAAAGCCAGAAATAATTAATAGGAACGGTGTAGTTTTCACCATGACAACGCGAGACCTCACACAAGTTTAGTACCTGCCGAAATATTTTAAAGCTTGAATAAGTTACAGTGCTTCACCCACCATATTATCCAGACCTGTCACCATAAGATTATCATTATTTGCGGTCAAACAAAATTTTTTTTCTGATGGGTAAACCCTCACCTTACATAAGAAGGTCACAAATCATCTCGATGAGTTTATTGTCCATAAGGACTAAAATTTTATAAGCGTGTAATTTTATAACTACCTGAAATATGGCAAAAGATGTTGGACAAGAACTGAAATATATATATTATAATAAAGTAAATGTTCATTATTTGAGAACTGTCTTTCATTTTTACAAAAAAAAAAGAAATTTCTTTCCAAATAACCTATTATTTTTATAAGTTTATTCATATTTTACAAAACATTGATGATTTTTGTATTATTTATCTCTTAAATAATAACCAAACATGTCTTTATATGTTTAATCATATTTCACAAAACATTGATGATTTTTATATTAGTCTTATCTCTTAAATAAAACCCAAACATATCTTTATATGTTTATTCATATTTTACAGAAACATTGATGATTATTATATTAGTCGTATCTCTTAAATAAAACATATCTTTATAAGTTTAATCATATTTTACAGAAACATTTATTATTTTTATTATTAGTCGTAGCTATTAAACCAGGAGTGGGCAAACTTTTTATACCGAGGGCTACATTGAAAACTTGATTGTTATTGGGGGCCGCATATATATATATATATTTTACCTACTTCAATTACAATTTACAACGTATGAAAATATGAATTAGTGATAATAACAATGTATTTGTCATTTTATTTCACATTCATACTCTATTAAGTCTATTTAGTGACCATTACACATGCACATTACATTTTTAATATACGAACTAAAACAGTAACAATTTGGTAATAAGATTTTACTATTCATAATTATTTCAATAAAAGTTTATTGTTACTTGTCATAATAATTGTAAAGAATAAGGAACTTAATGTACAAACATGTACATACAAGCTGATCACAGAGTACAGTTTTAATTAATGAGAAGTATGTAACTGTTCACAATTTTTGATAATGTTCTTAAACTGTGGAACCAGCTTACTGGTTGTGATTCGCATGACTGCATTTTAATTGCAGTCAGTCAACATCGATCTGTTCTTAGACTTGTATATTTTCATACAAGAAAAAGCTTGCTCACAGATATATGTAAATCCAAATAGTGACAAAAGTTTGGCAGCAAAGGTTTTTAGTTGTGGCAAAGCCGCTGCTGGCAAACATCCATAAAACTTCAGCAAATGAACTGATTTGAACTTTTCATGCAGGTCATTATCCGCTTGTAGGTCAAGCAGCTCTAATTGTATATTGTCTGGTGCTGAATAAGCTTTTGCACTTAATTGCGAACTAATGATATTAAAGAGTGGTTCCAGACTCTTGAAGTCTTGAAACCGCCTTTCAAATTCTACAACCAAGGCATCCAACTGAACCTTGTACTTGTCAGCCATTTCACTAGAAATGATTTTCTCTTTAAGCAAACTCAAAATGGCAAAACCTGTTTTCGCCTGCTTGCCTGGAGAACAGGGAGAGTTTTGTTTGAAATGATTAATCATGCACATAAATTTCATGTGCAAAAAAGCTATTCCCTGAAGTTTTACATTCAGTTTATTCAACTTTTCCATAATGTCAATGGCAAACATAAAGTCTGACTTCCACTCTCCATTAACATTGTTAGTAACAAAATCAAAATCAATACCCTTCATCTCTATGAACATAATTATTTCTTCCTTCATATCCCATACTCGCCTCAATATCTTTCCCAGGCTCAGCCAGCGAACACTGCTGTGGTAGATAATATCAGCATGTTCAGTTTACAAATCTTCAAGCAGTGCCTGGAACTGCCTGTGGTTTAGTGCTCTGGCTCTGATGAAGTTTATCACACTGACAACTGGGTCAATAACATGCTTAATATTTAACCAAGCTTTACACAGACTTTCCTGATGGATGACATAGTGGAGAGGTAAATGTTTATAGTCAGGATGTTTTTCTTTAATTTTATTATGCATAAACTACACCAAACCTACGTTTTTTCCAGTCAAAGCACGCGTTTCATCAGTTGTTACACTTGCCATCTTGTTCCATACCAACCCAGTTCTTTTAACATAGTTCTCAACAGCATTAAATAAATCTTGGCCTGTGGTTGTGTCTTTGAGTGCCTCAACACTAAGTAATTCTTCAGTAAGCTCGAAACGAGTTTTTATTCCTCATATAAATATCAACAATTGTGCTGTGTCCTGTACATCGGTACTTTTGGCCAACGCAAGAGAGTACCACAAAAAATCTTTGCTTGCATCTCGAATTTGGTCCATCAAATTGTTACTTATCTTGTCAACACACCTAACAACAGTTCTCCTTGATATTAAAACGCTGACAAATTTTGTTTTCTGTTATGGGCACATAATGCTTGCTGCATCTGACAAGCATTCCTTGATGAACTCACCGTAAGAAAAAGACTTATTCCGTTTCACAATTTTGTGGGACAGCACTAAACTGGCTTCCGTTGCAGAATCTTGTATTGAAGACTGCTTGGTGAAAACAGTTTGCTGCTTCTTTAAATTGTTAACCAACTCCTGGAATTTCTTTTTTCTCCCTTCGTTCATGAAATTGTGCCCAAATTCATATGTTTTGTTTGGTAGTGTCTCCTTTAGTTGTACTCCTTGAAGACGTTCACGCACTCACGGCACAGCTAGCAGACTGCTTTGCTCCCAACGCTCGTGAAGCAGTATTTAGCAGTCCATTCATCATTATAAATGCAACATTCATCCTCTATCTTTCTTTTTTTGGCAGCAATCATGGTTAGATAACGTCTGTTCATTTTTAAATTATAATTTTTACTAAACATTCCAAAATGTAAATTGTAAACACGAGCTACTTCTGCTTGCGCAAAAACGTAGTTTTGAATAGGGATGGTAATAATTAATGACCAACAGTGATGAGAGGGCACAAACTACTTTGGCAACTATTTTAAAGTAGTAAATATAGCGAAAATGGACTGCTCTGTGTTAACAAAAAAAAATGTTTATTGACATAGGATCACAACATGTACGTGCGTACGGGCCGCATAATATACTCTGAAGGGGCGTAGTATGCCCACCCCTGTCTTAAACAAAACCCAAACTTATCTTTATATGCTTAATCATATTTTACAAAACATTGATGATTTTTATACTAGTCGTATCTCTTAAATAAAACATTTCTTTATATGTTTATTCATATTTTACAAAACATTGATGATTTTTATATTAGTCGTATCTCTTAAATAAAAGCCACATGTATTTTTATAAGTATTTTCATATTTTACAAAACATTGACGATTATTATATTAGTCGTATCTCTTAAACAAAACCCAAGCATATCTTTATATGTTTAATCATATTTTACAAAACATTGATGATTTTTATATTAGTCGTATCTCATAAATAAAACATATCTTTATATGTTTATTCATATTTTACAAAAACATTGATGATTTTTATATTATTTATCTCTTAAATATTAACCAAACATGTCTTTATATGTTTATTCATATTTTACAAAGCATTGATGATTTTTATTAATCATCTCTTAAACAAAACCCAAGCATATCTTTATGTTTTATCGTATTTTACAAAACTTTGATTATTTTTATTATAAGTCGTATCTCTTAAAAAAAACATATCTTTATAAGGTTATTCATATTTTACAAAAATATTGATGATTATTATATTAGTCATATCCATTAAATAAAACCCAAACATATCTTTATATGTTTAATCATATTTTACAAAACATTGATGATTTTTATATTAGTCGTATCTCTTAAACAAAACCCAAGCATATCTTTAGATGTTTAATCATATTTTACAAAACATTGATGATTTTTATATTAGTCGTATCTCATAAATAAAACATCTTTATATGATTATTCATATTTTACAAAAACATTGATGATTTTTATATTATTTCTCGTAAATAATAACCAAACATATCTTTATATGTTTATTCATATTTTACAAAACATTTATAATTTTTATAATACACAAATAGTGATTTTAAAAATAACTAAATTTACACAGATACTTTTTATACAATCCATATGATCATTTTAAAGCTATCTCTTGAACTATTAATCTATGATATTCTGATCTAAATTGAAGATAGTTTAATATTCCAGAAAAATGTTCGTTTTGATAATAGAACTTTACCCATATAATAAAGAATGATATTTTTTTAAGTATTTCAGCCTTCATATTTACTTTTTTAAACAAGTAATAAATCTCTGAAAGAGCATAGAAACACAATGGCAATTTTCTTAAATCAGTTTCACATAATAATATCATAACATCTCTATAAACATCTATAAAGAACTCCTCTTTTATAGGATATAAATCATCAAATTGATCTTTCAAGTTTCTTTGCTTATATGTACAAGAAATAACATCAACCTCTACATCTAATAACATCTTCTCATAACTGGAGAAAGTTTCTTTTAAGCAAGATGATTCAGACGATTCTATGAATTTATTCAACTCTAATAACATTTTTGTTCTTGAAAGTTCTTTTACTTTACTACTATTATCAGATAGTCTATTAAGAGCGGCATATGTAATCACTAATCGATGAATCATTATGCCTAGTGTTTTATTATAAGCATTACAAGATGTTCTTGAAATCAATTTCAAATCTTTTGAAACGTTTTTAGATAGTTTTGGAAGGAAACATTCTTCATCAGGTTCTTTATTTATGGACAAGTCTTCTATTAGTTCCTTTTTTATTAAATTATTGTAACACGAATATACGACATACCATGGAAGTACTTGACTTAAATGGACTTTATCTTTTCCCACCATCAACCCACCAAGAAATTCTTGAAATTGGTGTTTCTCTTTAGGACTCAACTTTGTGTAAATTTCCTCATTTTCCAAGAAATTCAAATATTGGGAGGTCTCGTGTTTCAATAATTCACTACTCTGTTGAACAGAATCTTCAATTTGAGGTATAATCTTATGGAATTCCTGGACTTTGAATTTGCTTTCACAATCAGCATGTGTAATGTCCCTGTAACAATTAACTGAACAATATTTAATTGAACATTTTGGACATTTGTATAATTCTTTGTCAACTTTTAAATTACAAATTCCACAGTTCATAAATCTTTAACTAGTTCCTTCTAACGCATGTTTATTTAAATAATTATTGAATCATATAAAAGATTAATATTAATCCACTAAACAATAGAAATTTCAAATTTAGCTCTTGAAGAATCTCGAACCGCGATTTTAAATTTAATTTTTAAATTGAAGGGTTTGGCAGTAACTCATGACTCATGACTCCTGACTAATTAATCAAATGGATTTTCGATAAAAATATATTTTTTAAAAATAGGGATTAAAAAAATGGTTCGTGCGCATTATAGCGCATTTTATTTTTAAAAAAATTTCTCCTTCAAATGGGAAGAAAAAGGGTGCTAA
>CAKKLC010002753.1:7806-18527 GCA_918559645.1 Ceratonova shasta | reverse complement strand
ATTTAAGTTATTTAACGTTTTTGTAAGCTCATTGGGAATATCATATTCTTGAGAATATGTATAATTATTTGATTTTCTCACTTTTGCAACAATCTTCTGCAGATATTTAACACTATAAGTTCCGCTATCTAGCTCCTTTTCTGGTAAAAGCTGCAGTACTATATCCCGTGACGTTTTCCCTGTTTCCAAACTACGGGCAGTAATAGCCTCAATCAGTCTCTTTTTATTGGGGTGATTGTTGTATTTTTGATGGGTGTGTTCTTTTTGCAAGACCAGATTGAAATCTATGTCAGTACGAAGACCACCGAGACATCCTCTCTTATTGCAACGCCAAACTGAAATACCTCCACTCTCCTCCTTAAAGTTATACGCATAACCATCCATTTCGTTCTTTTTGTTCTTCCTTGTTCTTCCAGTTAAAAATTGTTTTAGATTAATTTTCTTATCCATATGAGATTTATTATTAAAATTTAAATTTTTTTGGCGGGGTGAAAAAACAGCAATTTTACACCTCCGGTGAAAACAAATTCTTACGATGGTAAATCTAATAAACATTATAATAAATTAACAGGGTTTATAATTCCTAAATATCATTAAGCATTTAATACTCAATCTTTTTTTATCAAAAATTAAGTTGACGTTTAAATATTTTATAAGTTTTTCTCAAATTAACTAAACATAGCAAAATAATTTATCAACAAAATTACTTAATTCATAAAAAAAAATTAAAAAATATAAAGACAATTTCTTATTAATATTTTCTTTAGGTATTTAAATCTATTAAAAACCTAATAAAATACCATAATTAGTTTATTTTTTAATTATTTTATATAACAAAATAATATTTTATTCAAGTAATTACTAAAGTCCTTTATTATTTGATAAATTTATTTTTCTATGTTAACAATAAAAATAAAAATATAATTAGGTTTAATAAATTTGTTAATTAAATAATTAATTTAATTAAAAAACAATAACGATTACATAAAATCTAAACTTTTGTTAAAAATATATTAAAAAATTTCCAGCTTTCTTTTTACTTTTAAATTTATATTATTTATTACCTTTATCTACTTTAATTATCTACTAAATAATTATATTTGTCATTTTACATTATTCAAGATCCCAAAAAAATTAATTAATTTCAAGAATCAGTTACTCCCTAAATCACTAAAATTAATTTTAAAATAACTTTAAAAATTTTATTAATCAATATTGGGATTCGAAATTTTTTTAATAATTAAATACAAAATATCAAATAATCTACGCTAAGAAATTTTACCTCTGTTAAAATATTATTATTTTTCAAAATTGTATTCAAAAATTTAACTAGATACTGGGCATTATTTGGTGTCTACTTAAATTATTAAATTTATCAGTAATTCTAATATTTCTAATTTATGTAAATTATTAAATTATATTTTTATTCAAAATTATTTTAGTTGTTTTTTCAACCAATTTTAGATTTTTAATTTATTCAAAGAAGCTACCAATTATTCAATTATCAAATTTATATTCATAGTTTAAATATAAATTGAGTATCCAATAACATTTAATCTTATTTATTAGTTGTAAATACAGTAAACCCTCTGTATTTTTCGTTTTAATGTATCGTGAAAAAATCTGTAAATTATAGAGAAACGAAAAGTATAGAATTTTAAATTTTACTTTTTTATTAAAAACTTCAATATCCCCTTCATTGCATTGCGTCTTTTCTTGATCTTGTAATCCACTTTTTTAATCATTGCTTTGGCTTCTATATTGAAGTTTCTATCTTCGTCAAAGTACCTTGAAAGTATTCTTATAGCACCTTTTGCCTCTTCAAAATAGATTTTCATCGGTTCAAGTGAACTATTAGTAAAACAATGGTTGATTCTCGTTACTTCTAATTCTGATAAATTAATAGTTTTATCTTCCAGAATAACGTCATTATAACCTAAATTGATGCCACAATACTCTGTAAAACTGACAAAATCGACAAGATCATTGGCTTTAAGATGAGATTTATAGTCATATGCAGATTTTTCAATTTCTTCATCAATTTCTAAAAAAATTTTTCTACTTTTGTTGTTTTTCATTCTTTTTATCCCATTTACAATGTTAAATGCAGTTTGGATTGTTTTTGATGTTTTTTTATTCCAGGCATGATGACCATAAACTGCAGCATCTATCAAATTTATGCCTTTAAACACAACTTCACTAGATTTTCCAGCCTCTAACTCTTCAAAAACATCTCTCAATTGATAGATATTTAAGTATGACTTGAAAGATTTGATAATACCTACGTCAAATGGCTGTAAAAATGAGGTTGTGTTAGGCGGAATGAAAATTATCTCAATGTTTTTAAGATTCAATGTTACTTTATGTGCTGGGCAAATATCGATGAAAACATATCTTTTTATTTAATTTCAACAATTGATCGTCCCACTTTAGCAAGTATTAATTGAAAATTGCTGACGTAATTCAGGTTTCTATATTCCATTTATAGTCAATATATTTGCCGACAACAATATTTTTAAAAGGTCTTGGGTTTTTTGATCGACCGATGAGAAGTGGAATTTTTTTATCTGTTCCTTTCATATTACAGCATAGCAGAACAGATGCTCAGTCTTAATTATTTTACACTCCTTGCTGTATTTTTTATGCTATGGTTCTTGTTGGCATTTGTCTGTAAAAAGTAATGTTTCGTCAGCATTATAGATACCTGATTCACCATATTCTTCAATTTTTTTTGTTACCAGAGTGGGAAAATTTTCGATTTCATCAGAATCTACATTTACCTGCTTTCTTTCTCCACTAATCATTTTGAGAGATAAATTAATTCTTTTTTTTTAATTTTTCCAGCTAACCCGGAGATGATTTGAATTTCTAACTACTTTTTTCTTCGGCTATTTTTCGTGCTTTCTTTATAATTAAATCATCTGTTTTATCATATTTTTTCAACTCTTGAACGTTCCATCCAAAATAAAAGATTCTTATCTATGACATCAAATTTTAGGAAAGGTTTTCTGGATTTTTTACCATATCCTTCTGTGACCAATTTTATGATATTATCTTTTTCATCGATAATGTTTTTGATTGTTCTGTCTGAAATCTTTTTTTTTCAATTTTGCTGTAAAAATCTCTGCAATACGAGTGTATTTGACAGATGTATTTGACTCTGTGTATCTAATAATATCTAGTTTGTCATCGAATGTAAGTTTAATGTAGAATTTGTGTACCATAGAATTTTTTCTGAAAAAAAAATTTTGAAAATTTCCGAAAAGTATGGAAAACGAAAAGTATAGAGAAATATATTAGTAAAACTAGAAAATCAGCATTTTTTCTGAAAAGTATAGAAAACGAAAAGTACAGGGAACGGAAAATACAAAGGGTTTACTGTAATATATTATTTAGTATTTAAAAATTTAAAAGTATTTAATAACATAATTTATTAAAAAAAGTATTTAATTATTATTACTCCTAATAATTTTACATTTAATTTTAATCCATATAATTAATATATATTATATTTGGACTAAATATATTATATACGTGTAAAATATAAGAGGCATTAGTATGCAAGCTCTCACTGGTTTATAATAATGACCAATTTAAAAATTAATAGTAAAAAAATATTTAAGAATATATAAAAAAATATAAATATAATCAATAAATTCAATTCAAAACCTACCATTTAATATGTTATTTAGTAAATTGAATATCAAATATTTTAACAATAAAGATAAAATTTGTAATTATTAATTTCAACTTTTAATATAAACTTTTTCTTTTTCTTATCTAGATGATCCGAACCCTTATTATTTCTGTAGATATATACATACTAGAAAATTGTTTACCAATTTAATTTACATCTTTTAATATTTTAAATAAATGATTATTTATCTATATTTATAATTTTTACTTGAAAACTAATAAATAATTTATCAGCCTAATTTTTAAATATAATCAAATTACTTTTTATAATAACTTCGTAATTATATTAAATAGAAAATTATAAAATATACCTAATCTAATAAATCTAAAATAATTATTCTATTGATAATATCAATCTTTTAAATTTAATATTGTTTTTTGTTTTATATAATTTGTAAATATAGCTATATTTTATAAAAAAAAATCATTAAATAATATAATTTTATAAAATAAATTTTTTAAAAAATTCTATCTATAATAACTTATAATAATACATGTATGAGAAAATAATTAAAAAAATTAAAATAATCTTATTCAATATTTGGAACAATCCTTTTAAATACTCTATAAATAAAAATTAAATCTATATTAAAATAATAAATAAAATACAATTATTTAAAAATTATATTATTTAATTAGAAGAAAATAAAATTCGGAAAATTTATTAACTTTTCGTTCCTAATTTTTAATATTTATTTCGTATAGTTTTTTTAAAATAATTTTTTCAGCAAATATTATCATATTTTTATTTTTAAGATAAACCTTATTACTCTTAAATACAGATACTAGAAAATAAATTTTGTTAAAAATATAATTAAATTAAATTAAATCAAATCAAATCAAATGAAGAATTTAATTTACTTTAATTTTGTTTTTAAACAAGAAAACTCAAAAGGAAAAGAATATAATAATAAAATATATTATTAAAAATAAGAAAAGGAGGTATTATGGGGTTTAATAGATAAAGATATAATATTTCACTTGATTTGCTAAGTTGTTTACAATAAAATATATAATTATTCTTAATTTAGTTCGTTTAAAGTATTAATACTTGGAAATCATAGACTTATTTATTTATTTATTATTTAAAAAAGAATAAATAATTATACATAAGCTAATGAAAGTGAAAAAAAATTCTAACTAATTTTAATTTTAAAATAGATAATTCATTAGATTTAATTATTATGAAAATTTTTTTTAAGTTTTCAAAGATACTTAAATACAAACTACATTGAAATCTTTAAGATTAAAGTTTTAAACAATAAAAATTTTAAATAATTCAGCTTCTGGTTTTTATGATTATTATATTTATTGATAATTAAATAATAGTTATTCATTTATCAGTTCAGTAACAACTCCCATAATCAAAAAATTTTAGCATAATTCTGAAAATTACTTTTAGAATTTTTCTAAATAAGAATCTTATTTTTTAATAACTAGTAGTTATTAATTATTTAGTAAAATTAAATATAATAATTTTTCGTTAACATCAGTCATTAAAATATTTCATACTCTTATTAAAAAAAAATTTCTAAATAAAGAAGAATATTTTATTTATTGTTTTGTTTTATTTAAATAATTAATTTTATATTTAAGGATTTTATAATAATAGTATGCTCAGATTTTTAAGAGAACAATGTTTTAATTATAATTTCATATATTAATATGAATTTTCTAAAACTATATTTGAAAATTATTTTTTTTATTTTTATAAAATTATAGCGGAATGTAGCAAAGTATAGCGTAATAACTTGGTTATGATCTTATTTAAGAGCTCATATAATGTCTAATTTTAAGATATTACTTAAAATAATTTATACAATTATAAATATCTATTTTTTAGTAACTAATGATTAATAAATTACAATATTTTGCAAGGTTTAAGCAAACTTCAAATTTTATTATGTTTTTAGTTCATTAACTTAAAAACAAACTTTCTGCAATAATCAAAAAATTTAAAATATAAAAAAAATTTATAAAAGGCTAAATAAATGATTTAAAAATATTTTAAATTATCAGAATGATATTTGTAAATAATAAAATCCTGTATCATTGCAAATGATTATTATTTTATAGATTAGTTTATATAAAAATTTAGCATTATTTTTATATTTATATATGAAATACAAAAACTTCTATTTTTTTTAAAGCTCAATTTCACATCCAAAACTATTATTTATTAATTCTTGCAATGATTATTCGATATTTAAATAATATAGAGTGAAATAATGAAATAGTTTTAAAATTATATAATATAATAATGTTAATTTATAATAAAATCAATAAATAATTAAATACATACAAACATGCATTTATAAAAAAATAAAAATAATACTTTGAATGATAATGAATATTCAAATAATGTTTTTTAAACAATGTTTTTTAATAATTATTTATAGAAATTATAAAATGTTGAATAAAGAATAAATTTTTAAAATATTTTCTAAATATGGAATACAATTATTTAAAATTTATAAAATATTAAAAATTTTTATTAAAATAACTATAAGTTATATAAATTTAAAAATAAGAAAATATCACAAATGAACCAGCCTAATTAATATCATTAAATATCTGTGATGCTTTATTAAACTAAAAATCACTAAGAAATATTTATATTTTATTTTAAATTTGGTCAATTTTATATCATAAAAATGAAATCTTTCAAAATTTATACATTTTTGGACTTTTATTATTGTAAATATAATATTATATAAAATATTTCTGAACCTTTTAAATATTTAGATAATAAATCTATAAAAAAAATAATTATTGAATTTCAGATTACAATATAAATAAACCTTTGTTTAATAAAATATAGATAATATAGAAGAATTGTATATAAATATATTAGTTATTTAAAGATCACAAAATTAAATAGTAATTTAATGTTTAAAAATATAATAAATATAATATTTAGAATAGGCTATAACTCTAAAATTCCAAAATATCAAACAATTCTGAAATTTTTATAATTAATGTATATTAAATATAATATTTTAATTTTTTTATATTAATTAGCATCTAAAATGCTTAACTCTTAATTAAAAAATTTAAGAAATTTTTTATAAATATTTTTATTCAAAACAACGAAGGAAATTTTTTAAGTTTCAATACAATTATATATATCTAAATACATGAATACCATTCGTCTAAATATTGAAACGGATTTTTGTATAAAAATAAACAATACTCGCATTTGATTTTATTAAAATCTTCTTGGTAATAATGAGTTTATTGATTTTTAATCATTTTTAATTATCCATTATTAAGATACCAATTCGTTCTTGTGTAAAATATTATTTGAAGCCTTAAAAGCCAAAGAATTTTATAACAATTAATAATCATCAATTAATAAAATATGGATATTTTTCAGAGTTATTTTAGAATTATTAATAATTGTAAATTCTCATAAATATAATATTAAATTTAAATCTGTATATAACTTGCAATATCTATTTATCTTTAATTAGTGTATACTTTACACTTTCGATTTCTTAGAAAAAATATTTAACTTTTTCAATATATTTTTATTATTAATAGTATCATCAACGGACAAAGTAAATAAAATTTAAAAAAAAATCAATATTATTTACTATTTCTCAATCCAATTAAAAATAAATATAACTAATTAGTAAGTTATTAATAAATATTTTTTGATCCAAATACTCAAATAATAAAAATTATGAAATCTATTAATTTTTAATTACTAATAAAAATTTTTAAATCTTTAATTTGAATTCTATAATTTTTTATTTTTATTTATCAATAAATTTTGATACAATAAATGAATTTCTTTATTAAAATGCTTAATTTTCTATTGCATATCTTTATAATTACTAATTAATTAAATAATGAACCAATCAATCAAATAAAAAAATTATTAACATTTTTAATAAATAATATTTTAAAAAATTTACATTTTTGAATGAATGGTTTCGATTTAAATAATTTTATTAGATACACTTTCTGGTATATAATTAATTATTTTATTTAATTATTTAAACGTTTATAAGAGTTATTGTTTATTTAATTATCTTTTAGGTATTTAAATATTAATTTCATATGTTATAAGATATATATATTTATTCTCTGATTCAGATTATTATAGTTTAATTATTAATCTGGTAGATATAATGATGCTTTATATTATTTTATATAATTTAATGCACCAATATGTAATCAAAATAAATATTATTGATACTTTATTTATTTATATTATTAAAAACATTTCCAGTTTAAATATGCCGAGAATAAATTAAATAGATTTTTATAGAAAATGTATTGTATATATTTTTATTTATTGATGATTACCAATTATTAATTAATAACCACTTTAATTGTATATATTTTTATTATAAGACCCGAACCGAAATTTTATCCTTTTTTATAAATTAATAATTAATGATATCAATAAATAATTAAAAGAATTTTTTATTGATTAACATGTAAATACATATATATTAAAGAGGATTATAATTATAAATTAAATAATTGACAATACCGAAAAAGTACTTAAAAAAATTAGAATGTAGTTTTGAATAAAAAATAAAAAAAAGCACTGTATACAGTATATAAAATACTTAGAAATTGGAAGTAAAGAAAGTTCCATATGCAAAATTTATACTTAAATAAAAGCATTCAAAAATCAATTATAGTTTATTAATGTATACACCTATAAAATAGATAGAAAAATATTTTATTAATATTTGAACAAGCATATTACAATATTTGATCTTAGTAATACAATTGTAAAAATAATTAATCTTAAGAAACATTTTTTTCCATTATTAAATATAATATAAATGAAATTATTACTATCTTAATTGTTTTTTAATAAATTTTTATCATCGTTAGATTAATAATGATAAGTCATTAATTAATAAAATTTAACAATTAAAATTAATTATTATTTAATTATTCAAAATAAACATATTTTATTATTATTATATAAATATATAAAATCAATAGTGATAATTTGATATTATATTTTAACAATTATAAAGTATTTGATAAAATTATTCTATTGAATTCTATAATATGAATTATTATTCATTAATTTAAGCTTCTATCTCATTATTAATTTGTTGAAATATCTAATTAATATTTCAAAATTTATATTTTAAACATGATGAGTTATCAATAAACTAGATTCATTTTTCACAATTTTTGATTTTATATTTAAACAATGTTTTTTTTAGATAAAAAAATATTTTTTTAAATAATAAAATATAACAACATGATTTCGTCATTTTTCTCCTATACATATTTATGAGAGTAAATTTTTCTCAAAATTTACTATATATTAATATATTTAACTAGATTAACAATTCTATAATTATATAATTATTAAGAAGATTTTTTATGAAAATAATAGCAAATTGAATAAAATATACATAAGCTATAAGAAAGTTTGGATCAAAACTCACATATTCCCCCCGGCATGCACAAAACGTAAATTTTTACCCTGAAAAATAAAAAATTTGATTTAAATTAAATCATTAATTTCTATACAGTTTCCACGACGAATATTATTTTTAAACATAAATTCTTTGAATATTCCCTGTATAGATCGTTCATTTACTCCTTTCATCTGTTTTATAAGCAATTTTATTTTATTAAAAGTAGATTCGATCGTTTGCTTAATTGATTTTGAAATTGGATCAATGTAATTTTAAGTATGATTAACCATAAAATTCTCAGAAAAAAAAATCCTAAATTCCAATAAGCTCTCCAACTATAACTGTGAATAATAAATCCAGTATGGCAAACTCGTTGAACTAGTAGAACCAAAGTATTTCGAGTTCATTCATCAACAACTTGTAGAAATAACTTTTGCAGTAGCATATGAAGTGTCTGCAATGACGAAACCACTAATTTAATTTTCAGGATAGCGTCCGAAGTTGATTTAAGGCTTATGTCTAAATAACTCTCTAAAATTTCACAGACAACACTGTTTTCACCAATTTAAACTGATTGTAGTGTAAAATAATTTCCGCATAGAGAAAAGATTTTAAAAACAACACTTTTTAAATTTTCGTGTAAACAATAAACTTGAGTCAAAATCAAATTAATCGGGTGTTTTTGAACCATTTTCAAAAAATTGGTGTTATATCATTTAGTTGAATATAAAAATCAATTAAAAAAGTATTTTCACGCACTGAAATATATTTTTTATATTTCAAACAGTTTTTGTTCATGCTTTTCCAAGCAACAACTTCTAGTTTTCTTTTTTAGTTTACAAAATTAAGAAATTTATAACAGTTTTTATAGGGTTTCATTGTTGAGATTATACCTTTTTGTCTCCAAAAAGGTTTGTAATTTTGAATTCTTATCATCCCTTCTAAAATTTCTAGTTGCATTGAGTGTATAGTTTTTTAATTTAATATTTTTTAGATTATAAAAAAACAACACGCAAATTCACCCTGCTTAAGAGTTGCGTGTTGATCGAAAATAATTGATTAAAGTTAAAAATTTTAGTTTATTAATAATTGAATTCGAATATTCATTAATGCTTCATACTCATACTACAAATAACTAATAGCTTTAAAATTATAACTTGAAAATATAACTAAATTATATAAACTAAATATATTGAAATTGTTACTAAGAGCGCATTTACTACTAATTTTCTCGGTTTCTCTATCAAATTATTTGTATGACTATTGTTATGTATGACTACAAGATATTAATTTAGAAAGCGTAATTTGAATTTCAAAATTAATCTACGATAATATGTAACTGGAAAAGCTTTATGAAAAAAAAATAATACGATCTCTATTCTTTTTACGGGAATTACAGTATTATTTTATTTTTTTACATTCACATATTTTAAGGTAATAGTTAAAAAGTTATAATAAAAAATAATGAATCTATGTTTTTATTTAATAAATAAAAATACTTTGTAGATATAATAAAAGAAATAAAATATACTTTATAATATTTTTCATAAACAAAATAGAAAAAAGTTGTAAATTAATAATTTTAAAAATCGTTGTCAACTTTTATTGTATTAAAGAAAATCA
>CAKKLC010002739.1:13464-27510 GCA_918559645.1 Ceratonova shasta | reverse complement strand
AAAAATTTGATACAAACTTAATTTGGAACCCTCGAAGAATGTTCCATTTCGTAATGATATCCTTCGCTTGCATTGCGAGCATCGGAATATGTATTCATCTATGTTTGAAGAATATTTTTGAATGTACATATTCAAATGACAACTTGGGCAACTTTTAATATATGGTAATAGGTTTAATTTTTGCAAAAAATTTATAATGTATGATATGTTTGATTCTATATGACCAAAATAAACTAATTTTAACATATCAATGTTATAATCAATACCCGCCATTATAAATTTACCAAAAATTCCCGATTGGGGGCCCTTATTCTGTACTTTAGTCCATAATAAAAGTGTTTTCTAAGTATTTGAATGGTGCAGAGTATTTTGAAATACCTTATGAATTATCGTTAGATATGGATTCATCCAAAAGTTGGTGTTCGTCAATTCGATAAATGATAATCGATTACATGTAAAAAAACACAAAGAATCGGAGGAATAAATATTGATGGTTAGTCAAAAGTTGTTGAAATTGACGAAAGTTGATTTTTAAGGAGGAAGTTTAATATAGGAAGGTCGCTTGAACATCAAGGATTTGTTGCTGGCATTTAAATAGAGATCAGGAAAGTTTTTTTGGTTCCAGTGGAAATCGGAAACTCTAATACATTAACGTGAATAATTATTTAACACGTTTTACTGCGAACTCTAATAATAACAGATGAATGGAAGGCATACGGACCGATAATACATAATTTTGATAAATTAATCTCATTAGACAATTAATTATTCATTGCATTTTGTAGACCCGTTCCGAACGGAAATTTATATACAAAATATTAAAGGGTTTAGCTTGAGGTCAAAATATTTTATGCGGAAGAAAAGGAAATAAACAGGGAATCCAAAATGAAGTGATTAAATAAATTTTTGTGGGAATATTCTATTGCAAAACAGAAAAGAATCAATGTTTTGATGTTTATTTTAAGGTTAAACTAATTAATATTTTAATGGAATTTATTTAGTTTTTACTTAAATCTTTTTAAATACATGTTTAATTAATTTATTAATTTAACTACCTTTAAATTAGTTTAGAGTTCTAATTAATTCCAAAAACACATTGTTTTCTGCATCAACTAATTATTTTAATATTTATTAAATAATTAAATTAATTATTAAAGATATAGTTTTGAATAAAATACTATTAAAAATATTTATTTTTTTAAACTTCATTATAAATAAATTAAAAATTATATTATTAATTCGCTGATTTTAATGAATCTTATTTTAGGCGCTAGTGTAGTTTCCTACCCCTATTTTTTCGAATTTATAAAATATATACTATGCAAAGTAATATTATGGAAAAATTTTTTAAAAAATAAGCAGTAGTTTTTGAAATATTAAGTAAATAACATTGACATTTTTAATTATCGGACTATCAAATATAGTGGATTTTAATGAATAATATTAGACTATTTATTTTAATTTTATTAAAAGATAAAATTTATCAAAATAAATATAAATCTGGCCTTATTTGATCCCAAAAATGATAAAGGGGGTGATCACCAAATCTTTTAACCCATATAAATTCGGCAAGATAATAAATGATCATGTGTTGATTTGTGGGACCCATCATTCATTTCATTTTCGCTTTTGCCCGAGACCACATGGCTTCAACATGGCTAGTTGTAACTCCAGATTCTGGATCTACAAAATTATACCGATGGTTAATGGTCCCATGCTCGAATCCAAGCGTTTGTAGGTTTTAACACGCTGCCACCCATCGCTCTAAAAAAGGCTTCCTGGTCTTATCCATTGTAGAATTATTGGATAAAGCGTTTCAGCGTTTAGCGTAGGCATACGTACAAGGAATCCTTGTCTTTGTTGTGAACAGTAACCTCCAAATATCCAAACTTAGGTAATTATTCGCCCGACGTTATATTATTCGATAAGTGAAAAGAAATTCATCGATTTCAACGATCATTATGTTCCCACCGATTTGAGAAAGATGATTTAAAAAATATTCTAGAGTGACGTCGCGGCATAATTGCATCATATCTACTACTGTGTGATTTGCAAATTTAATCTCATGCTGGATGTCGTCTTGGGAAAGTCCTCGACTACGACTAGCAGATCTTCTCCAAACATATGTCAATTAGAGAATTTGCCACATTTGGAGATGAGAGCTTTCAAAGAAACTCATTAATCTTATGCTATATCGTTTCTTGCACGTTCTTCTTGTGCACCGCCATATCCTACCATCAATATTGGATGTGAGATTTTGTTCTCTGCAGATAGAATTGCAATCAGGGCAGTTTAAGTTTGACGCTAAAATTCGCCGCTGACGGCAAAAGTCAATAAGGCTAGGCAAATTATCTGCAAAACGCCTTTCCACTTCAACTAAAGAAATATTTTCGAATTCTAGAATTTCTTGCATTTTTAAGAAATTTTTTGTTTTTACTTTAAAATAATTCTCAAAAATAATGATACCGCGTGTTTTTTAAATCTTAATGATTCATTAAATTAGCCATGATTTTTTAAATTTTTAAATATTTATTTTCATTTTTATAAATTCAGCGTTAAAAATATAAAAAATTGCAAAAGGAAGATAAATATTAATAATTTAAGTTGATTTTCTTAATAAATATTATTGTGATAATCCAAAAAAAGGATTTTTTTATTAAATAAAAGTCAATTCCTATTTAAAAATACGATCACAAATAAAAAAATAAAGATTTTTAATATATTTTATTGTTCTTAAAGTAAAGGATAAAAACCTAAGAATACTAATTTGAAAGTAAAGAATAAATGGCTATAACTCCTCAAAGACTTGACAAAATTTAAAAATTTGAAAAGGTTATGTTTTATCTTAGAATGTATATCATATTATTGAAATAAAAAAAATGGGGGTAGGAAACTACACTAGCACCCATATTTTATAACAGGATACTTGATGTATAATTTTTAAATTATAATGGAACTTTAAATAAAAAAAAATAATTATGGTAGATTATCGAATACTCTAGATCCAGTAATACTAAATTCCATTTATTATACCATTTTTTGTAAATTAATTTTTCATATGAAATTAAAATAATATAGATTAGATATAAAAATACAAATACAAAGCTTAAATTATTAATTATGTATAGGTTTATTAAAGCATATTTAAAATTATAAGAAACAATTTATACACAAAATTATAATTTCTACAATAATGATAATTTAAATATTTTTAAAAAGTTGCAAAAATATAACAAAAAATTTAATAATAAAAAATATTTTAAAAATTGTAAATGAAGATCCTATAATACTGAATATGCTATAGATCAGGTGTGGCGAACCTTTTTGGCCCGCGCTTTTAAAAACCTTCAAATATTATTTCTAGATTGTCTGACGTGCCCAAGCTGTAAAAAAAATTAACCAAATAGAGTAAATTAAAAAAAGGTTTTTTTAAATTTTATTCATAAGCTTAAAACTTACAATAGTTTCATAAAAATGAAATCATATTCAAAAAATGTACATATTAATTATTTATCAATAAGATTCTTGCTGTTGTACATTCGATGACAAATTCTTTATAACTATATCAAATTTCATCACTTTTAGTAACATACAGGACCAACTGGATTCATAATGTCATTCTCATTCTTAGATCACATTTTATTAAATTCATTTCTTAAAATAATAATTTACAAGCATATGTAGAAGAGAAAATTGATAAAATAGCTCTCGCTAGTTTTTTTAATTGCTAAAGAATTCTGGAACGGCTTTCCACCTTCTCATTATTTCTTATTTTACATTTTTAATATTTACGTTTGTTAACCTATCTCTTTCAATTATTTCAAAATCATTTCTTAAATCAAAAAATTTTTTGTTTCCATCGTGAACTCGAATAGAAATCAAAAAATTGCATTTCATAATCTTCTAGATTTAGCCACTCAAAAATCTTCAAATAAGGTCATCTGCTGATAATGTATCTGGATATAATACAAATTTTGGTATCTTTTATAATCTCCTGATTTGTTTGAATCTTGAAGAAAACTTGTTGATTATCTAATGAATAACTACAGAAAATTCTTGTGTTCATTTGATTTGATCTAGATTTTCTTTTGGAAAAAGTTTTTTTGTATTTAGAAAATATTTGAAGGTGTTAGATACAATGTCCCGATCAAAAATTTGTAATCTAGCTTAAAATGCTTTGATTTAATCAAACATAATAATAATTGTTTCGTTAATGCCTTGCAATTTAATATTTAATTCATTCAACTGTGAGTTCAAATCAATTAAAAACGTTAATTTTTAAAGCCATTCCATTTCTAGTAACTTATTATATTTTCCAATAAGATTCTCATTTATTAAAAAATGCATAACATCTTCCAAACACTCAACGAATCTTTGAAGAATTTTTCCACAACTTGAATATTGCACATTGTTGTATATAAGTAAACCCTTATATACTGAGTTTACCTCATTTAACAATTCTAAAACTGATCTTTTTTAATCTTAGTGCGAATATCAAATTGAAAAATTTTGTTACAAGAATCATAACTTCTTACAGTGACTTAAATCCGTGTTTTGCGCATAAAACTTGTTGGTATATGATGCTATGAAAACCCAGAACGGAATTTCAAACACTCAGTAAATAAATTGAGGAAATAATTTTCCTCTCCAGTCATACTGCGAGTGTCATCCGTCGTTACTAATACAATTTTGAAAATATCTATTTCTCTTTCAATAATGCTTTTACAACTGCATTGCAAATATCTATTCATTTTGTTGTTGTTACTAATTATATTAAACTGATAAATTCTTCTTTGATGTTATTTGATTGTCGTATAGAGTAAAAATTGATAAACGAGGTGATCCAGTTATATCAGTACTTTCATCAAGGTCAATGCAAATTAAATCGGAAGACTCTATATCCAAGTTTTGCTGATTAGTTACATTTTTGGCCATTTCAATAATTCTATGTTTAACTGTATTTCTAGCCAAAGGCATATAATTAATTATTTGAATAAATTTTTTATTGGTTTTCAAAATCTTCAGAGATTGGGAGCGCATTTTAGCAATGCTTCTTTAAAATATACTCAATCACTGAATATTTTTCCGTGTTTAGCGATTACTTTTGAGGCATTAAAACTAGCAGCACTTATATTTTAACAAACGCCTATAAATTTCATTATGGATGTTGATTGTACATTTTTATTTTTCTTAGCTCGAGCAATAAATTTTTTTCGTATCTCCTTACTTTTTTGACGAGAGATTTATGTTTAACTCAAAATGTTGTTTAAATTACGAAGTTCTGCATAAATCTGTACTGGATTATTACACACTAACGGTTTTTTCATTTTTTTAATCATTCCATACTCTTCAATCCACCAACTTTGGAAGTCTCTGCGGTTCGTTTCCGATAATTTTTTATTTCTACCTTCTATGTTTACTCTAGAAAAAAATACAAATAATGTAATTAACACATAGTTAACAAGTTTTATTAATTATATACGTTAAACAATCTTATCAAACTTAAGTAGATACGTTTCCGAGTACGGATAAGACATTTTTTTACAAAAAATCTTGCACTTCAAGCCTTTTATATTTCGAGTAAAAATTCACAGCTAACTTGTATTTTACACCATTTTATGGGTTCTTTAAAAATTTACTGTACATTTAATTAACTAAATAAGAATAAAAACATCACTTACTTATATGTTATTTGTAGAAAACAGTGCTCACAGCGAACAATAAAAAACTGGGAAAATTTGACAGGCATTGAACTCTATAAAGAACTTGTGAGTATTACAGGCATAAATAAACCAATCATGTTACAAGCGTAAAAAAATATTCCTATCAATCTCTTAAAAAAAAATTATCAGTTTGTACGGGGAACATTGAATAAAATTTTCAAATGTAACTAAAGTTTAATTTGAGTTGAAACAACCCGATTCTGGTTTCAACTAAATCAACAGAATGACTTTTAATTTCGAAAAGAAAAGAGCAATATAAAAGATTGCTCAGATATTTTTGAAATAATTGGTCAAATAAAAATAAATATTTTTTCAACTTTTCAATTTAAAAAAAATTGAACTTGGAAATCATTTGTGTGCTATCAAAATGATCAAATCTGCCACCTCGGCACGTGTGCTCTAGGTAAGCCACACCTTTTATATGGTTTAATAGAAACTTTTTTTTGTAATTATCTATACCAGAGTATTCCAAAAATAAGATCCCGCGAAACTTAGACTATGGTCTTATTTTTGGAAATTATTTTTAAACAAAATGGATAAAAGAAAGATTTATTATAAGGGAAAAAATTGAGGCTATTAAAAAGCTTATTTTGAATAACGAAAATATTTACAAAACAGCAAATTAGATTGAAATAACAATTAAACGATGAGATCGTGGAAAAAAGATTAAATGAAGTTTTTAAAGCTCAAAGGAAAGAGAATGGAATAAATGGACGTTTTCAGGTGTTATAGAATATACTCCGACTGGATATCAAAAAAGATCTAATTGGCAAACTTTATTCAATTTTATTTCTAGTTCTCTTTCTGCTATTAATGCAGATATTTAAAAAATAAGTTTTAATTTATGTGGGATAAGTTCCAAACATACAAAAGTTACAAGTGATTTATACAATTTAAAATTGAATAGTATTTTAGATGAAACGTTATTATTGAATACAGATGATTTTGAAGATTAATTAAATTTTAAGTTTTACTCATTAAATGTTTTTTTTAATATTTTAAAAATTAGTTAGAATTTCTTAAAATAAGACCAGGTCTTATTTTCAGAAAATTCCATTACTGTGAAAGTTGATGGATGTGAACTATAGATTTCAATGGTTGTCTTTTTAATATGAATTATCTTTATAAATAAATTAAATAGAATATTTCTTATTTTTGGTATCTGTTTATACCTTAAAGTAAGACATAACCTTTCTTATATTGAAATAATATTTTTACTTAAAAAGAATAATTTAAAATCTTTAGTTTTTTTTAGTAAGATTATACCAATCTTTAAAGCAAAACTCTAACATCAACATCTTTATTCTGTTGTAAATAATATTGTAGAAGGCATCTTGATATAGGTGTTGTACATAAAAATAAATCTTAAGGACACAATTAACTTTATTAAATAAGTCTGGAATGAAGTGACAAAGCAGGTGAATAATAATTATTGTATGTAGACTCTTCTTTCTTAAAAACCTGAATGGGATAAAATTTGTTGTAAAAATGGTAATCCTTTACTATGAAAGTATGTAAAAGAATTTTTTCTACTAAAGATATACCATAAAAGACTGATTTACTATCTTTAAATGTAAATAAAGTAAATCTCTATATTATAATTAATATAATACCAATTTTTAAATTTTTAATCATATTGATAACTTTTTTATCCTTTATAATGTAAAAGAATAAAAGTCAATAGATTTAGCTCAAGATAAACTTAAAGTTAATATAATTAAATCAAATGATGATACAAAAGCCGCTAAATCCACAAGTTATATGAAAATATGAGTAATTTTATCAAGAGACTTATGAAACAATAAAACATCTTAAAAGGTTTATTTCGTAAATACGAGACCTAAAAATCAATTTCATTAATAAATAGCTTAAGAAAACATTTAATTTATAAAAAAATTTTATATCAAGTGTAATTAAAAATAAAATGAATCTTTCAAAGAATGCTAATTGAATATGAGCACTTTTTTGTGAACCTTGCTAGCATCTGAAAACAGCGATTTAATGGATTTATTCATTCTGAACGGGTTTATTTAAAACACTATACGTTGTTTGTTTTGTTCTTCCGCAGTGGCACTATATGTTAGCGATAAAATACAAGACCCACAAGTGTTTAAATTTATGAATAAGAACTGTTAAAAATATAAAAAAACCAGCAGTATAACTTCTGATAGTGTTTTTTACAATTCTAATTTGTCATTCAAAAATCTGCTTTTATTAATTCACAGGTTTTCGAAAGAGGAGCGAATTTAAACGCTAGAAAGGAATCGAGTCTTTCGAAAAAGCTTGGATAAAATTTTATGGATCATTAAGGAAGTGTTGTGAAAAATATTTTATTCAAAACCCAATTAGATTAGGTGGGACGGTGTAAGAGTTCAAATCTATGAAGGTTTATTTTGTTACAAGTTTTTTTTACCATACAGGAAGAGCTTAATATGTCCCGACATGGGTATTCGGATTTGTGGTCACAAGTTTTACTCCAGCAAAAGGATATATTACTTTTGTTCTAAATCTTTCAGATGTAACACTCATTACAATCGTAAGACAGATATGTTTACCCGGGACTGTAATTCACAGTGAAGAATGGTCTAGCTACCATAATATATCAACGAATTTTAATTTCAATGATTTTAAAGTTAACCGCTTGCTGCCCTTTGTCAGGCTATACCACAGTACATCCTTAACATTTCGAGTTTCATTGAGCCAAACCAAAACTAAGAGGTAAACAAACGCAAGGTATTATTTAAAAAATTTAGTACATTCTTATCTTTGGGAGTTAATGTCGAGGGATAATGAATATGGGGATCCATTTTAAAGAAATCAATTGAGCTAATAAGAACTCAATATGAAATTAATACAACCTAATAAATTAATGATTTCAATAATATTTTATATTTTTTATTTAATATTTATTTTTAGAACCTGGGCAAAAATCTCAACTTGTGTAATTCTGGGCGAAATTCTTTCACTTCATCCTAAAATTTCTTCTAGTTCTCACATCTAATTATTAATTCAATTTTTTAAGAGATTTTTACATTTTTAATCATCTAAAACTTAAAAAAACATTGAAATTTTATAGAAATAAAGTTTGTAAAACATATAATAATTAAATATTTATTAGCGTAAAATTAAGCTACTAACATAGTTTTTTAATTTATTAAGTTTGATTACTTTATTTGTAACTAAAATTTGAAAAATATTATTAATATTTAATCAATCAAGTATAATATTTTTAAAAATGAACAGCAGCATAGGCTCCTCATAGATTTTTGCAAATTTTTTCATCATTTTAAAAGTTTATCATTAAGAATAATGTTTAAACCATATATAAATCTTGAGTAAAAATTAAATTAATTTTAATTATTGGGAATAAATTGTTTTTATGTATATGCTAAGAGATCTTGGAACGGTTGTTTTTATTGTGTAATAAAAGATTTTTTTATGGACTAGTTTTAGAACATTAAAACTATTTTTAATAATAATTTAATTAAAACAATTTGATTTCTTCTTTTATATGGTATACAATCTTAATGGATATTTTAATTGCTACTTTCATTTATTAAGATAGCATAAGTTTATTATTTTTATTAAAAATTCAAATTATATAAATTTATACATTAAAAATAATTGGATCTATAAATTATAAATTATTTTATTTTCAAATAACTGTAAACTTCTTTTAATTAGAGCAATACCAATTATTTAATATATATATATAAATGAATAGTATTTTTTTATAATTTTTGTATAGAAAATATTATAAATTATCGATACATGCTAAAGGAAAGTTCACAATAATTTCTTTCGTTTTAAGTGTTTTATTATAATATTTTAACTAAGAATTATTATCCACTTAATTATTTTTTATACTACCATTGCAAATAATCTTTATTAAACTTTTCTAATATTATCTTTCAAATCTTTATACGGTTTCTTTATGATACTTAAACCCGAATTCTCATAGAGTCATAAATACTTTCTACTAATACGTTTAATGGTATTTTCAGTTATCGTATTTTTGAAGCAGAAAACAGACAAATTTAAATATTTTTCATTAATAATAAAATAATTGTTATACCATACTTATTTCATATAACCCCTATCTATATCTAGTATGACTTTTCTTTTTTATCAAGAAAATGTGTGTACTAAATATTATTAAATTAAAAAATTAATAAAATTCTATCCACCAAAACACATAACAAAGCAATAAACCTAAAATACATCTCCAGTAAGCTTTATATAATATTTACAGATATTTTACATAAATAAAAAAGACTTGGTGTATTAAAGAAGAAAAATTTTGATTTTCCAAGAAATTAATAGCATAATTATACAACCATTATGGAACCACTTTGATGACAAAAAATGGTCACTTAAAATGAAATATTATTTATATTAATAATTCAAATATCCTAAATATTATATTTATTTGCAGAATATTAAATAAATCTAATATTTAAATAATTTTCCCTAAAATTTTTACTAAACTATATCAATAATCATGTAATTTATAAATGGCAAAGTTTTAAAACATATTTTAATTCGATACTTTTACCTAATATTTGTTTATACACTTAAAATAATAATTCAAAAACAAATACACAGAATAAGAATAACTAACAATTTTTAATTAAAGCATCAACCTTTCAAATTAATTCTTAGAAAATATGTTTTTGATATATAATCATCAAAAAACAGTTGAGTTACTTTAAAAGACAATCTTCATTTTCTAAACTTCCAAATTAATATTTTTCATTTGGATTCAATATTTCACGCGTGTGCTAATGTAACTTGTTCAATGAATTTAAATAAGTAGTTTAATTTGGAATAATTAAATTTTCTAAATTCTTAGCATCAATAATCTGGCAACTAATTAGAAATAATTTTTATATTATTATTAGAAAGTTTTTATAAATGAAGACATTAATCTAGAAGCACTTCTTTTATAAATATCTTAAAAAAAATCTTGAATTGTGACTGATAATTAAATTCCAATTCTAAAAACCTAAATATGAAAAGTAGTGTAATAACATAGAAGAAATTTAATTTGGTGCCGGAATCGACTTTTTAATTTGCGAAATGACGTTTTCATTTTCAAATATTATTGTATTAACTTGAAATACCTACTGCAAGATTTCCGTAAAGGACCATAAAATATATTTAAATTGATTCTCTAAGAAATAGCTTATTAAAATTACCTATTACTTAACATTAAAAATCATTTTACAGGAATATCACAATTTTTGCAAGGGATACTATAAATTTTTCATAAAAAACTGTTGGCTTTACAGCATTTAAATACACTCCGAGTTCGAATCCTTTAAAGACATTAGAAAGGAGGTGTTTTGCTGTTGTTGTTGAGGTTAGGGATGCAAAAACTTTCAATGATCTGATACTAAAATATTTGCACCCTGGATTAATAGTTATTATTCACGGACGGAAGGGTTATAAACAGTTTTTTAAATAACCCAAAACTACACTAATCATTTTGTTAATCACAGTGTTAGTTTCAAAAGTCCTGAAGGAAATGATTTTAATACTATTGAAAGAACGTGGAACGGCGTTGAAATATCAGTACCTGTGGGATATAGAGTAAAAAAATTACAAAAAAGATTGTTTCAATTTATATATGGTGGATAAATAACAAAGGTTGACTTTGAGATTCGCTCATAGATACAGTAAAGGATTTAATAAATTATTTCGCGTTGTTTTTTTTTAAAAGTAAAAGATTTTTTTAACGAATTTGAACTCAAGGGTATTTAAGTGCATTTCAATCAAATTTTTTTTATCTAATCAGGTAGAAAATTATATTAACAAAAGCATTGTTGTAACAAAATCGAAATTTAAGGTTCATGTAAAAAAATTCGTTAAAGTAATAGAAGTAAAAAAACTCACCCAAAAAAATAATTAAAGTTAAATTAAATTTAACATTTTTTCAAGACGCCTTTCTTTGTTATTAAAAATCCAACAAAACTCATTCAAAAATTTTTGTTTTGAATTAGGTGGAATTATTTTTCTTTTAATATTTATTGCTTAATATAGTTATTAATGGACTCAACATGCTGAGTATGTATTCCATTAGACTGGTTTACAAAATTAAAACTATGACATACTGAGCCATGATTGGAACCCAATGCATTGTAAGTAAAGTAAGTCTTATGTTCATCAGTAAAAATAATGGATCCATTCACAACATTAGCAGTAATAATTGGCAAGATTATGGTTTCTGGTTTGTCAATTATTAACTATGCAAGACACGAATAATATGTGGATCGAATTTAAAAATTACTAGAGCTTCAGTTTTGTTAGTTCGTGAGTGACCCAAAGTCTTTTGCAATTATAAATTAACTTTATTTCAGCATTGTAAATTATTCTCCCGGAAACGCCCAATTTAACATTTTAAAAATTGACTTTATACATCAAATCAATCATTTTATTTTTGATTTTTCTCATAGTAGGACTGCTAATATTAAGAAACATAGCCGTTTGCATGATTTCATGTCCTTTGTTTCAGATTATTAAGAATTGAAAAACGGTTAAAAAAATCAATTATCAAATCAGAAAAAAAAACTGTCCTCTTATCGAAACTCTAACGCTATATTTTAAGCACTGGTTGTTGTTATAGCTTCATGCAATACTTTCCTTTACTTATACATATCACTTAAATTTCATAAATGAGTTGTAGAATATTTATCTCATTTCTCTGGTAAGGTAGTTGTTGTTCATAAAATATGATATTAATTCTCATTTCCGTAAATCTAATTTTCATTCTTTCAAATTCAACTGTTTGGATTTTGTTTACTATAGACCCCCACTAGAGGAATATCTAAATTTTTTTTAAAATTGTTAATGATATTTATACAATAAGGGGTATAAATATGCGGGTTATTTTTTGGATTATTGGAAGACTTTTTTATTTTAAAAGTCATGCGTCATAGTTATTTCTTCATTATTGCGAATTTGTTATTTAAAATAACAATATTTAATAGAAAATCAATAAGGCATTTAATTTTTATAAGAAAAAATTATAGGTAATAATTTATTAACTTTAAATATCACTATTAACAACATTTATATCTTTATATATGAAAAATATAAAAAAAAAATAATTAAGGCAATTAATTAGTTATAACTAGGGTCCCTATTTCGAGTAAAACCCGAATACACCCGATTTTTACACCCGAGTGACCTATAAAGTTTTCGGGTTTAAACCTATTTTACCCGCGATAATTTTATTATTCGTTTCTATTTTAAATAATTTTATAATTTGCCCATATAAATGGGAAGAAAGAAGAAAACGATCGAAGACTGGCTCGATACACATGGAAGTGATTTTAAAGCCCAAATAAATGAAAAGGGCGTAAGAAACGAAGAATTTATCGTTTTTAAGTTATGTAATATCAAAATATTGATTATTCCCGAAAATAAACCATATGATCGGTTAAGGGAAAACTTATGAAGTGCAAGACATAATAAAATAAAGAAATCATATCAAGAAAATCGAATAAAGCAGCCTACTCTTCTGGATATGCAAGTAATGGATGGTGAACGCGAGAAATCAAAGGACGGTGCTGCTTACACTCTCGTAAAGGCCATATGCATACAAGGGATAAGCTTCAGCACCTTTGATGGGCCTCTCGGATCTTTTTTAAAAGGTTATTGTCCTGCACTTATTTCATTACCTCAATCAGAAACTTTACTAAAAAATTACTTACCAATTGTTTTTAATGAAGAATATGAAAAAATTAAATCAAGAATTAAAAATAAAAAAATAAATCTTGTGATCGATGAGAGCTGTGGCGTACTTGGTAGGCCGACTGTTAATATACTTTAACTTTTTATGATGATATTTTGGGGAAAAAAGATACTCTTCTTGTCTCTCTTGATATTATAGAACAAGTTAATAGCTACAGTATAACACAAACTATAATTAAAACACTCGATAGATTGTACAAAACATTGGAAGATGTTTATATTATTGCAATAGATTCGGCAGAATATATGAGGAAGGCTGTCAGAGATATCAAGCAGGATTACAATCAACTTATTATCCACGTAAACGATATCTCTAATCTGTTACAAGTTTCAATAGAAAATGGATTGAATTGTTCGGAAGTTAAAACTAGCAAGACTCTTGTGATTAAGATCTGGGCACTGTTTAAAAACAGTCCCAAGCAGTTTAACAAGTATAGAAAAGTATGCAACGAACATAATCTCAATTGCAAAAAACCCCCAGCTGTCATTCCAGTTAGATGGTATTCTTTTTATAATTGTTTGAAATGCGTTTTCGAAATGTGGTTGCCCATAAATGATTTTCTAATGC
>CAKKLC010002735.1:51413-66600 GCA_918559645.1 Ceratonova shasta | reverse complement strand
AATAACGAAAGATTGTCTGAAATGATCAAGACAATTAATGCTACATATTTACATTATTAGCAATCGCGTTAGAGAGGTAAATTAGTTTAAGCGATAATTTTTTTTCTTCAATATTTTAATGTATCAATATTATCAATGTTATAATCAATACCCGCCATTATAAATTTACCGAAAATTCCCGATTGGGGGCCCTTATTCTGTACTTTAGCCTGTAAAACCTTCATATATAATTTTTTCTATATTTTGCACCTGTATTTTTCATAAAATAAATTCCTCTATAACTGACATGAATCCATTCTGTTATTTTTTGAGAAGTTCCATAAATTACCTTATCTCAATTTAATAAAATTATTTAAGATATGGAATCTTCATCATGGTTATTTTTTTTATTAGTTAAGAGATGACGAAAAGTATACAAAATCTGAAAGAGATTGAGTAAAAAAAATCTAAGAACATGCATTCTATAAGAATAAGGTTAAAAATGCTTATGATTGCATAAAGTAGAAATAATAAACAATAATAGAGCGCTTAAATATGCATGTTAAACTTTTAGTGAAATTCAAATATAATATTTTTCTTTTTGGAATATTAATAAATTAAAATATTAATAAATTTTTTTAATTTGGGAAATAGTATCAAATTTTTCCAAAAAGTAATACAATTCAAATATCAACATATTACAACCTATTTGTGATGATTAATTTGTGTTATTAAACTTATAACCAAGTTAATTTATAAATAATTCTTTTAAAATTATATTTAACACATAAATTGTTAAAAATATTATTTTTATGAATTTAAATACTAAATTTATTTTCTATTGACACATTCACTTTTAAAAATATTATTTTTAATAAATATTTTGCGATTAGTACCGATTTAAAGATTATATGTAAATCCCATAATTAGATGCTTGGCAACTATTTTCAAAGTAATAATAAAACAGAAAAATGATTGACAATTTTTTTATTACATTAATACTGATATTAATTATAGAAACATTTTAAAATTCCTTATTTAATTATTTTAATTAATTTCTTTTTATCAAACAGATAATTTTACGCAATATCTCAATAAGATATTAAAATGCGCTATATTTCGGATAATCCCGCTTATCCATTTTAATTCTTTCTTTTATATGGCAAAGTATATTAGGAATGCAAAAAGCTTATTTAAAAATTATTCCCTTCCTGAAGTAAAAACGGTTGAAGCAACATCAAACGATCCTTGGTTTCCTAGTATCTCATTACTTAATGAGATATCAAGATACACTTTTCATAAGAAATCGCTATTTGAAATAATAGTGATAATCGATAAAAGGTTAAATGATCATGGGAAAAATTGGCGGCATGTTGTCAAATCTTTAATTTTGTTGGAACATTTATCTTTCAACGGGCATGAATTTGTGTACAAAATGATGTGTGAAAAAGCGATTATAATATCAACTTTGGGATCATTTGTATACATTGATAAGGATGGGAGAGATCAAGGTCAATTTGTAAGAGAAAGGGCCAAGAGAGTTATGTTATTAATTAATGATAAAAAACATTTTATAGAAGAAAAGAACAAAATCTTGAAAGTATATTTTTTTAAATAGTTTAGATTAATCGTAATATTACAACATCCGGAACGGATACAAAATATGGACCTGGAAAAACTTACGATTTCAAGCAATATGCACCTAAATCTAGGGAAGAAGAGGATATGCAATTAGAAATGGCTCTAGCTATAAGCAGAGAAGAAGCGGAAAATATGAAATTAGGAAAGGTAGAACAACAGGAAATTAATGATAAAAAAAAACCAGATGTATCTTTTTTTAAATAACTTTAGCAAACGGAAATTTTTGATTTATTTGGAAACAACGATCATCAAACAATTCCTAAAAATCAAGATAAGAAACTTGCGATGGATTTTTTTACCGAAAACAACGACCCATTTTCTAACATTGTACAAAATAACTATGATGGCATTTTTTCAACTAATGAACCTACAAATACCGATTTCCAGCCTATTTTTCAAGATAACAAAGACCCTTTTGCAACAAACATGAATTTTGTACCCGAAAATGAATTCCCTAATGATATATTCGCCAGCAATCCACATGAACCGTTTAAAACTACAACAATAAGTGATTTTCCAAATTCATTTGCTATGATTTCTAACCAAAATAACACGTCTTTTGAAGAATTTGAAAGTACTTTTAATAATGTAAAACCTATAATGCTGGATGAATTTCAACAACCTGAAACAAAAGCAATATCGCCTGTTAAGAATCAAAGGGAAAACATAACATTTTGTGATAAAATAGAGAAAAGTGATGCTATTACGTTTCTGGAAACAAATTCGCATTTGGTTGATTTTCATCTGTCGAATAACCTTGATAATCCTTTTGAACCTAAAAAAGAAAAGGGTCCTACATTAAACGATTTATATTACGGTGAAAATAATCAAAAAGGAAACAGTACAAATATAGGTGATCCTTTTAACAGTTCTATAAATTCTCCTTTTGATGCGTTTAGCAATACCAAAAATTTAAATAGTTTTGATCCCTTTAAAAATTAATAATAATTGAAAAAATTTATGAAAGTTACTACATTTAATTAGTATTTTTGACAACATTTTGTTTTTGTTTAAATAAGTATACGTGATTAAGAAAACAAAACATCATAATGAAACCTGGTTTTTATTTAACGAAAATTTAGATTCTCTTAAATGGTTCAAGTAATTTCTTACAATTTAATTTTAAAATTATTTATATGAATACAAGGTAAATCTAATTTTTATTTAGGTATTTTATATTTATTTTTTAAGAATCAGTTTTAAAATTATTAAAAGTTTTATTTTCACATTTTTGCGTTGTTTATCACAAAGAATTGTATGCTCTTTAGAATTTTAGCTATTTATGGTACTTTTAATAATTGGAACATTAATGTAAACCAGTGTTTCCCAAGTTGGAAATATGACTTTTTTAGAAATAATAAAAGTTTAAAATTTTTTCTATTTTATTAAAATTTCATGCTTAAAAGCATTTTCTTTTCAATATTATTTTAATTTATATACACTTCCATCATATATTTTTAAAATTATTTTTGTTGAGAGTGGACGATAGGATTTTTGATGTTGTAAGTGGGCATAGATGACATAAGCTTCGGAACACTGATGTAAATTAAAATTTAGGAATCATGGGAAAAAATTGACCCGTGAATAATATTTTTAAAATATAATTAATAAATTAAAATAACCTAAACTTTTAGTAATTCAATGATTTTATGTTAAGCATTATCCTTAAAAAATATATGCAAAAAATTGGACCTGGTTGGTCATATTATTTCCATAATTCCAATTTAGTTAAAAATATAAATATTTTGTACAGATATTTAGAATATTTTCAAATAAGTAGACAATTATTACAAAAAATATTCAAGTATCAGTAATTCATTTATATTTACCCAAATTTATCCAACATAACTCAATCAAATATTTTAAAGAAAGATAAAATTTTGAGTCATCATAAATTAATTCATAAGCTCATTTTTATTATCTTTGTATAAAATTCTAATAAATCGATAAAAGATATGGGAAATATCTAAAATATTCATTGTCAAATTTGTTAGTATATTCAAAATAAGAACTGCAAGCATCAATATTACTAATTAGTAAAATCCATAATAACTTTACAAATTGATTCATAAAAAGATTTTTTTTATTTTACAAGTCTTATTATATTAATTATAAGCATTTATCATCCAATTTTCCCTTTCGAGTGTTAGTTTTGATTTAAGACTTTATTTGAATATAAAATTTATTGGTTTTGTAAGTTTGTTGAACCTCTAGGAATCCTAACCAGTTTTGACATAATATTTACACCTTTTTTGAATTTATTAATAAAATTCATTCAAGTTCAAAAAATAATCTTCATTATATGTTCCTATCTTTAAAATATTTTGGTTTAAATAAACTTTATCAAAGACATCAAGTTTAATGTTTTTGGACCGATTTTTATAAACAGTCTTAGGTTTAAAAATAATAAGGGATAGTGTATTTTCAGCTGTCAAAACCTGCATAATTATGGTAAAATAAATTTTTCTGAGTCTTTAGTTGTAATTTTTATATTTCTAAAAGCTTTTAACTCAAAAATATCGTTTTTTTTGTCAAAATTTGAAGAAACTTTGGATCAGTTTAAATTCGATCGGTGAAAAAAAATATCAAAAAAATTAACAACTCAAATTTAAATAAAAAATTAGGGTTTTCAGTAAATCAAACTTATTATTCTAAAGCCAAACAAATTAAATCGAAAAATTAACAACTAAAATTTTAATAAAAAAATTAAGGTTTTCAGTAAATCAAACTTATTATTCTAAAGCCAAACAAATTTAATCGAAAAATTAACAACTAAAATTTTATTAAAAAATTAGGGTTTTCAGTAAATCAAACTTATTATTCTAAAGCCAAACAAATTTAATCGAAAAATTAACAACTCAAATTTAAATAAAAAAATTAGGGTTTTCAGTAAATCAAACTTATTATTCTAAAGCCAAACAAATTTAATCAAAAAATTGCAAACAATAAAAAATTAAATACCATGTGCTAAATAATGTTCACTGATCCGAAACTTCTCCCATTTAATCATTATGTTTTAAATCAGCTTTTTTAATATATTTAACTATAATTTATGTATTAAAGATAATTTTTGGTTCCGAATAAAACTTATATTTCTTTTTACAAAATTAAAATATTAATAGTCACTTGTTTCAAATACATAGACGACACTTCATTTGCAAGTTCGGTAGCTTTAAACTTATAGATATTGCCATTTCTGAAAGATTTTCAAATATTTAATGAATTGATCCTTGTTTTATTGAAGCTTGATATTTAGACTATTTTGTTACCTTTATTTTGAGAATTCCAAATTTTCTATATACTCTCTAGATTAAATCTAAGATATCTAGATATTTTATATGTTCTTCAGAATTTTAAAAAGTTTAAAGATTTTTTTAGAAATTTTGATTCTTTTATACTTTTCAAAAATTTAAATTTCTTTTCCTATGCAAGTTATATGATGAAAAACGATTAATTAATATAAAATGGAATTCCCTTTACAGATTATTTTCAAGTATAATCTTATCTTTTAATACGGATTCTCTTTATACGGTCTTTGGCTATAACAAATATTTTTATTTAAGGCATGTTTTCGAGATACGGGCAAAAATGTTTGGCTTAATAGTAAATGATGAAAAGAATTTCTTTTTGGAAAAAATTAAAAAATTGTATACTTATATTAACAAAAAAACTATAATCTCTCCAAACAGTACAATCAGCGCGGAAGCGTTATTGATATCAAAATGAAGAAATCTTAACTAGAAGAACATTTTAAAACACAAAATACGGCAAATGAGTTTACGGGGATGTTTAAATTGATTGAAAACATTCAAGAATGTACAAAATGTGGACTCAGTTTATTAAAATCATACTTTAAGGATAAAAAATGAATTGCTAAGTATAAGTAAGTGTGCTAAGGCCCTTTCACTATTACATTTTTAATTAGAATTAAAAGTTTTTCTTATTGAAAGTAAAATATCATTTAAACTAATAATAAAAGTGTTTTATAAATATTTGAATGGTATAGAGAATATTGACATTGCTTATTAATTGTCAGTAGATAGGGATACATCCAGCAGTTGGTGTTCCTTAGTTCAAGAATTGATGTTCGATTACACGTCAAAAAACACAGAAAGAATCCAGGGAATAAAAATTAATGGTTTGGCAAAACTTTTTGAAATTAACCAAAGTTTATTATTTTGAAGGAGAAAGTATAAAAGATGGAAGGTTGCTTGAAAATAAATGGTTTGTTGCTTGAAAATAAATGGTTTGTTGCTATCATTGAAAGATGGACCAGAAAAGTTTTTTTTGGTTTCAGTGGAAAAGAGAAACTCTAATACAATAACATCAATAATTATTTCACATTTTTTACCTAGAAGTCTAATAATAACAGATGAATAGAGGACATACGGAGTGGTACTATTTAATTTTTAAAATTTATCTTAAGAGACAAATAATCATTAATTGCCTTTTATAGACCCATTCCAGCCAAAAATTCATACACAAAACAATGAAGAGTTTTGGTCAAGGTCCAAATATTTTATGAGGTAAAAAGAATCTTCAACGCAGTTTATTAATTCCATTTATTAATGGGAATATTCTAATGAAAAACGCAAAAGAATCAATGTATTGATGATTATGTTAAGTTTAAAAGAATACATGTTTTTATGGAGTTTACTTAAATCTTAAAAATAAATATTTAATTATTTTATTAATTTAACTAAATTTATATTAGTTTAAAATTTTTATTTTTATAAAAAAACACGTTATTTTCCTCATTTACCGTTTAATTAGCTTAAATCATTGAAATCATATTAAAAACTAGTTTAATTGATGAAAAATTTTCATTTTCATTTTCATTGTCATTGTCATTGATTTTGATTTTTTATTTAATTCAATTAATCTTAAATGCATACGTGAGTATATTAAATAAATATATATTCATTAAGATTATTTTTCGAAAAATTTATACATTTTGGTCAATAAATATCGGATTAAGGTTAAATTTTCTTCTTTAAATACTTCTTCTCGCAGAAACTATAGAACATTCATCATCATTTTTTACATTGGAAAAAATTTTTATGAATTAAATTTTTCTAAACTCTAGCAACTAAAATAATTTGATTAAATATCAATAGTTATTACAAACTTTTTGATAATATTAAGTTATTTTTTTTAATAATTTTCTACTGCAATTTTTATAATAAAATATTTTTATTCAAATTTAAACGAACCAAAAAAAAAATGCAAAAAAGAAAATTCAGGAATTACTAACTCTCTTTATAAAAGACTAAAAAAATAAATAATAATAAACCTGCATTACTGAGATTCACATGTGGCAATAGGGGTTCCACACCGCCAATTTTAAAATAAATTTTTGTTACAAATAGTTAATAAATAAAACTTTTATAGACTAACTTTAATTTAGACAAATAGAATTGTAAATTTTCAATCATTCAATAAACGTGTTTTTAGGGTATTTTAAAAAATAATAATACTCATAAATATGGGATTTTAACAATATAAGTGTACTTCCTTTACACTGTCTCATAATTAAATGCTTAGCATGTCCCCATTCGAATTCAATACATTGAATATTAGCGTCAGTTACGGCATCTAACAAATTTTCTTTGTGTATTACTATATTATGTTCAAACCCGGATTCAGTGATATGTGAGTAGGCTCTCCAACCATCTGAAACAATAGTTGTTCTAATTTCAGCATTTTTTTAAATTATTCGATTCAAAACATCTGTATTTCTTCTTTAAAAATGGATCGTTCGCACATTGTTTGTTTCTTCTTTAACCAAACCAGAAATCTATGGACCTGTCTCTGTATCGCCGCAACTAAATCTTCTGATCATTATATCTTCATTGTTTTTAGCATCTAAATCACTCAATAAATAGTTACCACGGTGATATTTTGTTTTTCCTTTAAAATTAACTTTCATTTATTTAGATGCGTGTACTATATTCTCCTAATTTTTTTTCATTTTTTAAATGATGCGTCATAAGGTTTCTTATATAGTTTTCCAATTAACAACTGTATAAAAATCTTTTCTGCCATAATTTTCCATCATTTGTTCATGATTATTTTTTTCAAAATATTCAAAAGCAAATTTCAAAAATGTCTTTACTAAAAATTTTTGCAAAACACCAAAAACTTTGTTTTTCTCACAAAGAGTATTAAAAAATACATAATGTTCATTTTACATTGTATGCAACTATAAAGAACCCTAAAATCTAAATCATTCCTTTTTTATTGGAATTTTGGTTTCCTTGTTACAACGTGCACAAATAAAATTATGGTAGAACCCGATTTTCCTCCGTTTTTTTATAAAATTAAAAAAAAAATTGTTCAAACAAATTAAATCCTAATAATATGAGTAACTCATAAAATCATTTTCTTTTTTCGACATTATATTGCCGAATAAACCGAATTTAAGTATTATAAACGTTTTTCTAGAGAAATACCCTGCTTTCTTCTCATAAAATACTTTGACTTCGACCACATAACTTCAATATTCTGAGTACAGATCGTTCTATTAGATAGATAAATAAAGTTTAATCTAAGGTTTACTGAAGAATATTGCATTCAAGACATTTCATGCAATGATGTTTCTAAAGGACTACATTTATCTGTAATAATGTGTGTTCCTTTGAAAATATTTTGATGATCAAACTTGTAATTGTGTCTTAATTACGATCGGGTACTGGTAATACAAAAAATTTGCTTGCTCCCCGCTCTATCACACCAATATAACATTCTTCCTCTATTAAATTTTCGCCTTATAAACAAACTTTCATAAATTTAAACAATTTTAGCTACTGTATTTTGATCTTTTTCGCCAATTTTTTTACTAAATAAGTATAAGTAGTGCAGAGTGCTTCTCTTACAAAGAAACAGAGTCATTTGATTGTTTCTTTGTCATTTTGCAGCTTAAAAGCAATGTGGTTAAAACTTTCCACTTTAATATATTTGTAAAAAATCATAAAAATTTATTTAAATGTATCGTATGAAACTTCAAAAAAACTTGATTTTCTAATTGTTTAGTTATATGAACAAGTTCTGATACATGTCCAAACATATCGATCCAAGTTGCTTTTATTTTTTGTATAATTAAAAAAACGCCTATTGTAGCATTTTTGGCAGTGTTTTGTGTTTTTAATCAATTTCAACTTGCCATTAATAAATTTGCAAGTTCAGTTGTTTCTAAGGTTTTACATTAAAAAATCCTCATTGAATAATATAAGTATTATTTCATCATTCGATTTCATTAAATGATCTTGTACTATTTTCTTTTTCAAAAGGTTTTTGGATGCTTTGAAGAATTTTTAATTTTATTTAAAAACAGCAGAAATCGATTTTTACTAGGATTATTATTTAAAACTACATTGTTTTCTTGAAGCTAGGCTAGCAAAGAGTTTGGATATGATAAGATATTGTAAAAAACTTCTGGTGTCATAAACCTAAATTTTTTAAAAAATATTTATAAAAACATTATTTTTAAATGACGCATTTGAAACCTAGTAGTACCAAATAAAACTTTTATATTGGCCCAGGTACAAAAGTATATTACAAATCTAATAATTAATTTTATTTTTATCTATATTTTGTAGTAATTTAATAGTTTGAAAATTGATTAGATAATGAATAAAATAATGGATCACTTTTAAAGTATACGAAACAACCAAAACTTGAAGAAGTAATATTTATATTGGTTCGTTATTTTAATGCTTTTGACCAGGCCCGTGCAACTTTTTTTACCGTTGGGCCATTTAATTGCTTATTTATCTGTAAATGGGCCGCATTTAATAAATTAAGTATTTTATATTAACTGTAAGAATGTTTTATATTAATTGTAAATATGTTTTTATATTAATTGTAAATATGTTTTTATATTTCGTGTAAACCCTGTAAATATATATTATCCTTAAAATACTACATAGTTTATATACATTTTTAAGCAGATAAAAATAGTTCAAGTAAAAATATTAATAAGATTTTTGAAATTGTTGTTATTATTTTTTTCACCTATGTTTGGTGTTATATTTGTAACTGCTAAACGCAAATAATTTTTTCAGATGAGAATCTGTAATTGAAGATCTGTTTTTTGTTTTAGCAATTTTCATCAATAAAAAATACTGCTCACATGAGTGTAAAGTTGAAAACAAAGAAAAAATTCTAGCTGTAAATTTTTAAGTTTCGGAAATTTATCTGCTGTTAGATATTTATTATAAAATTTGATTAGTTCACATTCTTTATATAAGATTTATATTGCAAATCTATCATTTTCATCTGTAAATAATCAGGTAAGTCACCTATTCTTATTTAAAAGGGACAAGTAATTATACAATCTTCTTTTTCTTTTGGAAGAAAATCCGAAAATCTTTCATTAAATTCCTCTATTAAATCCTTAAGCTCGCAAGCATAAATTTTAGACTTCAATAGAACACGATTTAAGGGTCAAAAAATTATAAATGTTATTATTCTCCAGTTGATCATTTCATAATTTTAATTTTGTTATGAACGACTTTATGTTATTAATAAAAGTGTAAATATTCATATTTTTACCCTGAATACTTACGTTAAAATTAGATAGATTTGTGTAATATCCACTAAAAATGCAAGATCTGCTATCCATTGTTCTTCAAAAAGTTTGGCATCTTTTACATTTAAAATCCATAAACAGTTTTATTTGAGGTAAAAGTTTAAAAAAACGCAGTAAAACCTTGGACCTTCTCAACCAACGAACTTCGCTGAAATAAATAACATCATCATATTCTGTGTCCAAATCTTCCAAGAACTCTTTTAATTGCAGTGATTAAGAGCTCTAGATCTAATGAAGTTGACTGTTGAAACAACAACGTCAATAACATTTTTCATTTTAATTTTTTTTGCACACAAATTTTCAATATGTAAAATGCAGTGGCAAACAAATATATTTCTACGATATTATGGATTTATTTTATCCAACACAAGTTTTACTGATCCAGAGTGACAATCTCTCATCGATGGAGCTCCATCAGTTGTAATACCGCTAAGCTTCTCAATTAGTAATCCATTGTCGATTAAAGTATTTACCAATGCAGTATAAATATCCAATGCTTTTTTAGTTCCTTTAATGCTAACCAAATCCAAAATTTCTTCTGTTATGTTCAGATCTGAATCTACACCTTGTATGAAAATGAAAAGTTGTGCGGTATCAGATAAATCAGTGGATTCATCAATGCAAATTGAAAAATATTGAAACAATTTTGCGCGTTTTTTTTAAGTTGATTCAATATTTTGAGCCGTTTCATCTACTGTTCTTGTTACTGTGAAACGTGACAAACTAATATCGCTAAAATCGGATTTCCTAAAGGAACAAATTAGTTCAAACACTGCTTTAATACATTCTTTTACTATAAGTTTATCAGAAAACGGATTCAAGCGTTTCGCTAGTATATTACTTATAATATAACTAGCTTTTGTATTATTATTTTCATTATTTGGTTTTTTTGTGAAAATTTTTAAATGTGAGATCAATCTGTTTTTTAATCTCTTCGATTCTTCTTCCTTGCAAGCATCAGACAATTTTACATATTTTTCAGAATGACATATATTATAATGACGTTGCACGTTATATTCCTTAAAGATAGCAACATTTTCAAGACAGCAGATACAGCGGTTTATTTTCCCAGTTTATAAAAAAAATACTTGCATGTCCATGATTTTTTAAATACTCGATTTTCATCTTTCAATTTTCGTTTAATCTTCAATTATGTCATATTTGAGCTTTATTTGTTAAAAAAATTATATTTTGATATTTGAAATATAAATAATTTACTGATCTAAAAAAATAAAGGTAAAATATAGTTTGCTTAATTATTAATTTGTTATAAAAATAAATTCCAACATTTTTTTTATTGGGTCGCAGGTTGCACGGGCCTGCTTTAGATGAACCCTTTACAAACTAGAATATTATAAAAAGTAAAAACTTGATTAGCAATAAGCAATAACTTATTTTTTTATTATCATCAAGATATTTTTAAAATTTAAATTCTGAAATAATTAAAAACTCAGAAAACCCTATTTATTTGGGATTGCTTACATTGACAATACTTAATCAATAATTAAAAGATTTTCTTGAAATAACAAGCAAGTAGGAAAAAGAGATTGCTTATAGCTTAAAATGGATTCATGTAAAACTTTTTTCCATATCATGAATCACCATTGTATTATTTTATAATTCTAGTAGGTCTGTAAAACCGGAATCTTTTTTGTTTGAATTAACAAAAAAACCAAGATTTTATTAAGATTTTTAAGTAAATGATCATTTAATATTTACCTTAAACAAAAAATTTTGAATCAACTAATTAATATTTTGGGTGAGTAAATGAAAATACAACAAATAGAGTTTTTTTTACTACTAATATTGCAGCTTTTGCCTTGAAAAGATTTAAATATAATAAATTTATGTGTATATGCCAAAAAAGACAAAATTCGTAATACAGCCTATGTACATAGATATGATTAAAAACTTTTAAAATTAATATAGAAGATTCTTGGGTAATAAAAATTATTTTTCAAATTGCTAAAAAAGTAGAGCTTTGAATAGATAAACCATATTAACTTTATAAATAAAATTAGATATAAATTCGGCGATAAAACCACTATTTTGAATTGTTTTAATCATATGCAATTTTTACTGACAATTTTATTTTTTAAAAAGATTTAAAAAATTCTTTTTATATGTTAGATTATTCGTTGAACGATACAGAATAAAAGGAATTTGATGACTTTTTGGAATCTGATTTGCATTTTGAAACTTTAAATGCATAAATATATGTTAAATTTATAAACATAATTAAAAATTTTAGTGATAATGAAGTTGAAGACAGTAAAAATTTTATTTCAAGAGTTTCCATGTAGTACATCAGAAAGAAGCAATATGCAATCTTAAATTTTTTTTGTTTTTCATTATTTATTAAAGAAAAAAATTCAAAATTAATTATTTACTTTATTTATTCTTTATATTTTCCAAAAACTAATCAAAATTAATTGCATTTCAAACATTTCTCAAAAAATTAGGCTTTTTATAATTAATGGGTGACTATAAGCATATTAAATATTTAAAAATAATATTTTCTTTCAAGAATTTATATCCTTTAAATAATTTATGCTTTCCATATAGAATGTAATAATAAGTATTCCTAAAAAAAATAAGTTGAATCATCTTTAATTTTTGGTACTTATGCATCCTTTCACCATGGGGTAAAATAATTAAGTAAGTAATTAAATAAATAAATAAATAAAAATATTTTAATTTAGATTAAATAAAATAAAATAGATTCTTAAATTAATTTAAATCAATTAGTAAATTTAAATAATAATATTAAAAAAAATTTATTTGATAATATGCAAATAAAAAAAACATAGATTGATAAAATAATTTAATTTTTTTAATAATATGCCTAAATGGATCGTCATTATAATTGTTCCCTTACATCAACTCAATCATGTAACTGAAGAATAAACCCCTTATTGTTCCACACTCGACTTTATTTCTTATTTTAGCCCTCATCCACATATTTTCAACCTTGTTTTTATGAGCTCCAGGTTCTGGATACACAAAATTCTTATTGTGATTAATAACTAAGTAGCCGTATCCATAATCGCTAATATGCAATTAAGCAGCCCACTCATCACTTACAATCAAAGAACCCGGAAGAATATGCTTAAGAATTATAGGAATAATGTTGCTTCATCCCTCTTATCAACGGGAACCAAAAGACATTCTTTTGTATTACAGTCAATCGCCCAAAATTCATTGTTTTTTACCAATCATGCCCGATTATACTTTGATCTAGCGAAGAGGTACTCGTTAATTTGAACCTCCACGTACTCGCCACCAAGAAAAAAAGGGGCTTCTATTTGTTTCAATCAACATCCTTAAACTATTATAAATTTTGTAATCAACAAAAGTATGTTTAGCAAAACCTTATTCTCGGTGAATTTTTTTTAAGAAACATTCTTCGTATGACTAATAATAAATTAATTTTATTATTTTATCCAGGCGAATATTTGTTGCTTCAAAAAATCTTCCTTTTAATAATGAAACTTCCCTACAGCATAGAGGCCCACACCTCCACATATATTTACTCTGAACTTGATTATCGTTGGATTTACCACCCAACAATCGCAATAGGCATACAAGCGTTGAGTTGAAATCTAGCTAATTGATTAAAATTCTTACACGATCCGCTCTCCTTCCTCCCCATAAGGAAGTACATATTGCCAACATTACAAGAAGATAGTTCAAGTAATTGCATACTCCTGATAATACTTTTAATTTATATTAAAAATTTTTTATTATCTTTTTATTGCATTTGTTTTTTCGATAAAAATAATTTATTTAAATTAATTTACGAATGTATTTTAATTTATTTAAATATTTTACCCAGTGAGGAAAGCGTACAAAAGTACCTAATTTTAATTTTAACAGGAACATTAAAACATTTTTTTGGTTTTTAATCAACTAAATCATAAATTTTGATTATATCTAATATTGGATAATCTGTAGTTATACAAATAAATGAATTAAAAATAACAATTTTCGGATATTTTCGTCCCGCCCCCCCTGAAAAAAAAATTTATTACATTAAAAATAATACGTAATAAAAATAAATAAAAACATTAAAAATTAAATTCTAATTAAATAAATTAACATACTCCAGTATTTTTTATAAACTTCCACATCCATTTTTCTAAATAGCAATCAATTTTGTTGCCTGGTAAACCTTTTTTTAAGTTTTATTATATTTTTAAGTTTTCCCAATTAGCTTTCAATTCCTTGGGTATGCACATTATTATTTGGATCGACAAAATATAAGCTGTGATTAACAGCTTGATGATTAAAACCAACGTTAGAAAGGGAATTATAAGATCGCCATTGATCAAAAATGATAATTGTTCCTGTACGACAAACCTTTTGTATTATTGGTATTAAAGTCTTAGCACTTCGGTCATTTTTAACCTGAAAATACACTTTTAAGAGTTGAAAACTAATATTAGCAATACCGAAAACCCATATTTCTTATTGATAAGCTCTGCCACGGTGATATTTCGGTTTTTAAAGAATCATACTTTCGTCAACTTGGCAGATTCTACTCGGCCATCCAAACAAAAATGGATTAGCTGCATTGTACTAAGCACAAAGAAAACTTAATTTTTCATAAAAACTTATTAAAATCTCTTTTTCAATACCTGTTTCTGCGATTATGTCAATTTATTTACCACCTAGGGTCCGTTTCCACAATAAATAAAGACGATTCTAAGATTAAACTTAAAATGATTAAATACAGAACCAATTCTTATACTTGTATATTTTTATATGATGCACAATTTTTGTTCATACAACGAAATACTCTTTGGTATTTGTTTCTGGTGTATGTAACAATTGCCGTATCCAGCCCACAGGAATCACAAGACAAACTAAATGCAAGTTCACCAAACACTTTGTAAGTATGTTATGCAGCTATTCCATGAACCCTTTTTAAGTGGGTCAAGAAAGTCTACATAAAAACAGCTCCTTTTTAAGGGATTA
>CAKKLC010002735.1:41188-51208 GCA_918559645.1 Ceratonova shasta | reverse complement strand
ACAAATGACTGTCCAGCATGCTTCTGTGGGTTCCATAGTGAGCTTTATGTTCTTGCTTCAGCTTCTGCCAGACAGATTCAATATGATTTGTAGCTGCTCCAGTTTGAGGGTCCACAAAATTCCGGGAATGATTCACAGTATAATGAGTATAACCATACAAGTTAATGTTTTTATACCCTGCGTGACAATCTGTCATGATTATACTGCAAGGTAATACAAATTCCAGAATTTTGCTTTCTAATGTCACTTGTGACTTATCCAAAATGTAAACGAAATTTCCTACTCCTGTTGAGAGATCATGCATTCCCAATATCCAGCTTTCCAAAACAAAGTGCCCTACATTATACTTTCTTTTGACGAGGTAACATTCGTCTATTTCAACGATATGTCCCTCACCCCAATTGCACAGGGTTATTGATAAAATAACTCATGCAAACTTTACGAATAAAATGGAGCCAGTCTACTAAAGTAGCTTGTGACTTTATTTTTAATTCGTGGGAAAGGTTATCTAGATCAACCTCCTCGCGAACAAATTTATAAGTTAATAAAATTATTGTACTTATAGGAAGGTGAGAGCCTTCAAAGAAGGTATCTTTCCTAACGGATATTTCTTTTCTACAATTACGTGAAGGGCAACGGAAGTAAACGTACGATATTTCCCATCAGATCTTGTTCTAATTTGCATTTCCTTCACACAAGTACAAGTCATCTCACGTCTTATGAGACCTAACTCTTGCGCAAAATCTATGGCACGATCTTCAGTTTCAACATAAGAATACAGTTGAAAGATTGTTAATTTATCTAAATCCATACTTAACAATTTTTTTTAAATTTTAATTTAGATAACCTGATTACTTTGTTAATTATCAATTACATTTTTTTAATTAATTAAAATCAAAACTTTTTATTTAATACTTATAATGTGTTTTGTTTTGATTTTTTAAATACAAATTTATTTTGATTATTCTTTTTTTATAAAAAAAATGTGGGGGGGACTGCAGAAGTGCCATTTTCTACTTTATCGTATTTATGGATACTAATTAGTAATTTAGCAATTTTTGTGATAATTAAAATATTTTCAAAGAAAACAAAACTCCAACGCGCATGCTTAAAACGTGATAAAATTTTACACTATAAATAAATTTATTATTGAATCCTAAAAATGATCCCGATAATTTTCGAAATTATTCGAGTTTGTATTCCCGGGGTTGCAATAATAAAATATAAATTTACCACATGTCTGATACAAATATGAGCAAAGTTTATATGATAAATGGGATCGAAGTTAGATTTCCATATAAAGCATATCCAGCTCAGATTAGTGCTATGAGTCATGTAAATTCAATAAATAGGTTAGATTCTCAATGCTTTACAAACAAAAAAGAACGCATTGATTGAATCGCCAACTGGTAGTGGGAAAACAATGACTCTTTTATGTGCCTCACTGGCGTGGCAACAAAAACTCATTCTAGAGAATCAAAAAAGGAGTGTCGTGAAATCGGAAATTAGTGATAAAAATGTATATTTTTTTTATATTCTTAGCATGGAAATAAATTACCTATGCCTGTCAAACAAGATATTCCTGTTATTTTTTATTGCTCCAGAACTCACAAACAATTAGATCAGGTGGTTTCAGAACTCAAAAAAACCTTTTATGCCAACAAACTATTAAAGATGACTGTGCTTTCTAGTAGAGAGCAATCTTGTATAAATAAAGAAGTTTTGACCTACAATAAGACAAACAATGAAATTACAGAAGCATGTCAAAATCTTATCATCACTGGAAAAGGGTATAGAAATTCAATGTGCTCTTATTATAAAAAAATTGGATCTTTTTCATCATATAAACAATTTAGAAGCAATGATATCCCAACGTATTTTTCTACAGACGAATTAAAAAAATTTGGCTTAAAATGTAATTTTTGTCCCTTTTTTGTGTCTAAAGAACTCACTGTTGATGCTAATCTCATATTATGTCCTTATAATTACATAATTGTTCCTTCTATTAGAAAGGGTCTGGATATTAATTTGAAAAATGCTATTGTCGTTATTGATGAAGCTCACAATATTGAAGATAGTTCTCGAACTGCTTCAAGTTTTACATTTACAGTTAGTACATTGAATGAAATAATTAATGAAACTAAATCTCTCTCAAAAACATATTTCAATGATCAATCAATGAAAGAATCATATTTAGGGTTAAATATTTTTTTAAAAAGCTTAATACAGTGGCTTACTGCTTTTGATGACGAAATGAAAAGTTTTGATTATTCAACTCAGGAGCATATCATTAAAGGACATTCTATTTTAGATTCGTTAATAAATAAAGCTGCTATCTCTTCATCTGCTGTAAATCTAGCTCGTAAATATTTAAAAATATTTGATGATTATAAAGAAGAAATGAACTCCTCTGCAAAGTCTGGAACTGATAATATAAAAGCAAAAGTTATTATGGAATTGCCCAGTTCTGCTCTTAACTTTATAAATGATCTGTTAGATACATTAGATATATTATTTTTGGGTGAAAATTACGAATGCTATGTTGCTACAATAAGCAAAGTTAGGCAGAAACGCCAGAAAAATAAAAAACAAGCATATTCTTATACTGGTAACTTTGTTTGTTTGGACCCATCAATAGCATTTAGAAGTTTAACAAATAATGTACATTCTGTAATTCTAACATCAGGAACGCTTTCACCTATTTGTTCTTTTGAACCTGAATTGGGTACAAAGTTTGACATTATATATGAAGCTCAGAATGTTCGAACTACTGATAATGCTTGGGTGTGTGGTTTAGGAGTCTCTCCCTCAAACAAACAAATACTAGTGACCTATAAAAATTACTCTTCCATTCCAATGCAGGATGATATTGGCAAAATAATTTTGGATATATGTAAAAATATCAACTATGGAGTTTTGTGTTTTTTCCCTTCCTTTAATGTCTTAGAAATTCTAGTTGAAAGATGGAAAAAAACATCATTATGGGAAGAGCTAAATAGCATTAAGCACGTTTTTGAAGAATTAAAAGCTTCAACTAAAGATATTTCTGACCCCATTTTTGAAGAATATAAAAAGTGTAGTATAGGTGATAAAGATATCGGACTAAAAAAAGGCGCTATTCTTTTTGCTGTTTGTAGAGGAAAAAGTAGCGAAGGAATAGATTTTTGTGATGAAATGGCAAGAACAGTTATAACTATTGGGATTCCATTCCCTAATATAAGATCCGCTGAAATAAAAGAGAAAATTGATTATAATAATAGAAGACATAAAATTAGCCCAGCCATTTTGGAAGGTGAATTTTGGTATAAAATACAGACTTATCGTGCCCTTAATCAAGCATTGGGTAGGTGCATAAGACATAAAGATGATTGGGGTGCCATTATTATGTTAGACATTAGATTTTGCACTACAAGTACAGCTGTAAATGCCCCTGTTGGTTATTTGTCAAAATGGATTCGAGAAAAAATAAATGGTTATAAGCATTATCCATCATTTTTAAAATGTTTTAAATCTTATGTAAATGAAAGACAGGATTCAACAAAAATAACAATTAGGAAAAATGATCTATTATTGGCAAATCAGGATATACATGAAGAAAATGATCATTTATCAATAAACCGTGATAATGATACAAATAATGAAAATGATTCTTTGGCTATAAACAATGATATTAAAGAAAATATACAACAAAATCATGTTATGGATAATTGCAATAAAATTGAAAATTCAGAATATTATATAATTAAAGATTTAAATGGAGATCCAGAGAAAATTAGTTTTTTAGAATTGAACGAAACTGAAAGGTTTGAAATTTGTTCCTATTGTAAATTATTTATTTTAAAGTCGATAACGAATTACAGACTTATCAACAGCGAGAATCATTCTAGTGAATGTATTCTGATTGTTGGAATGTTAAAGGAATACAAAAATGTTTATGAGATCAACCAGGACCTATTTAAACACATAGAAGAAATTAAGAACACAAGTTATAATTATAAAAAATTTCAAGCCTACTTTTGTGAAAAAACTTACACAGCACATTTGCCAATGATTTGTAAAAAGTGTTCATCTAAAACAAGATATTGGATATCATATTGTTTAGATGGATGTGATGAACCCAAGATATGGTTATTTTGTTAAACTTGTAAATAATTTTAATATTTTTTATCAAAACTTTTTGGTCGTTTCATTTTCTTGCTGTTTTGATGTACAGTAATCTTGCGTTTAAGTACGCGTGGCGAGTAAGTGGACAGGGGATACTAAAAAATTTTATGTTCAATATTTATAGAATTTTACTTGATTACCAAAAATAATCTTTTATTTTTAGTAGAACTTTGGGTTCTGCTGCATTCTTTTCAATCTCTCCATGTCGAATTTTTTAAGCAACAGACTAGATTTTCTTAATCAGTTTTTAGATCGTCGTAATGTCCACAAGACTTAGAAATTAGAAAAGGATGCAATATTATGTCCCAAGAGATGATATGAGTGAAAAGACTTGTTGAAAATCGATTGACGAAGCTTTACTGTCTTCTAAATCACTAAAATATTCATTCACTTCTTCTTTAGCAGATTCTTCTTTTTTGCACTCATTTTTATTTATCTTATCAATAAGATCATTAATGCCATCTTTTTTAGCTTCTGTATACTCAGTTGATGTCTAATCGTTGACGTGAATATCCTCTTTAATAACATTTACATTAATAAGAGAAATTTCATTTATAAGATTTAATGTTTCGCCTTCATTGTTACTTTCTTCCATAAAATTCTTATCATCAAAATACTGAATGCTTAAATCTGCTTTTCTAAAACAATTTTCAATAAAAATAGGAAAGATACTATCCCAAGATTCTTTTATGTAAATTGCTATAACCATTATGTGAGCAGAATTACCATATTTGACTCCAGCAGAACCTCTTCTAAGAAGCGTAGCTTGATTTCGCAGTATTTCTATGTCATCATCAGGATGATAACAAACCCGCAGGATATCTCGTACAATCGTAGATTTAGAAATTTTTACCGTAATATTTAAACAATTAATTATTCCTTGATCACATGGTTATTTACAGCTAGTGCAGTTTGGTAGAAAAAACTCAACTAGAATGCCATTTTTTTCAAAACAAAAATTTCATGGTGCATCGTCTATGAATAATAATACAGGTCTTCCAGTATGCTTTCAAACTTCTAGAACAAATATCGTATCAAACCATTTCTGACAGGTAGCTTGATCCATGCAAGTTTTTACTTGAGAGCAATAAAGAACTGACCAGTGTTTGCCAATACTGCATGTAGGTTTTTTACTGTTCCCAATCATTAGGCAAGGAATCTTATTATATCTATAGCAGTTAGCACAAACAAATAATGTAAATAGATCTTTTGATTTTTTTTTCCTCGGACAGTTGATACATCTTCATTTGGGATTAGTAATAAGTATCTTGACTAAATGCAATAAAACAATCCTGTCTCATCCATATTATAGATACTTGCAGGTGGATACTTTTTTATAATTTTGTATAAATTGTTTAAATATTGTAGTAAATGTGGATCTGCTTTTTCGAATTAAGCTCCTCCACAAAAAGAACTGATTTAAGTCCTTTTCACATTCTTAGCTTTTCAAACCATCCCCATGAAGCTTTGAAATTATTTTTGTCAATAATTAGTGATTCTGGAATTTCAACTGCTTTTGCAATAACTATATACGGAGGTAACTCTAGCTTTAAATGTCTCATTACATCCATCTATGAAAAGATCGTATGTTCTATAACAGGAATGCGTGCATGAATGACGTTGAATGGATAAATTCTTGTAGATTCAGGAACGATTTCTGTTATTTTTAGTATTTCTTCCTTTTGATTTCAAAACTTTGTTACCGCACTTTCACTTACAGATTACTCTCTTGCAATTGCTCTTTTACTAGGTGCATTAACTTTTTGTAGCTTATGGATAATATCCAACTTTTGGCTATCATATAAGCACTTAAACTGTGAAATTTGTGCCATTTAAGAAACAATAATAGTATAGAAAAGACTAATTGCGCACTCTCTGTTATGTGCGCACAAAGCCGCTACATTTAAGTTGAGCACTTAAGCGCGAGATTACTGTAACAAATTAAGAACTTTTTAAAATCTAAATGTTCAAAAACTAAATTTTTTAGCATTTAGTACTTAAGAGAAATATTTGATCCTACAATTATTTCATTTTAGTTTATTATTCCTATATCATATAATGTTTTCTAATTTATTGGAAAATTTAAGTTAAATTATATATTCAAAACTTTAATGTGTCGTTCTATATTAAAAACCAACAGGAATTCTATTTTTACAAAATTTGATTATTTAGTTGTATTGAAGATTATAATAACTTTTTCTATTAAAAATTCTATCATAAACCACCATGTAGTGAACAATATATTTTATAGGGTAGATGCGGAAAATAAAGTGTTTTTTAAAAAACTAAAAATTTTAAACCAATAAAAATTTAGTTAAAATAATAAAATTATTAAAAATGTATTTAAATAAACCCCAAAAAAACATTTATTCATTTAACCTTCAGATAATCATCAAAAAACTGTTTCTTTTGCGTTTTTCAATAGAATATTCCTACTAAAATTGAATACAGAAATCAGTTCTAGATTCCCTTTTTTCCACATAAAATATTTTGACCTTAAGCAAAAGCCTTCTATGTTTAGTGTATTAATTTTTACTCAGAATGGGTTTACAAAATGCAATGAATCATTAATTGTCTTGTGAGATAAATTTGAAAAATTATGTAGTGCTGATCCGTATGTCCACCATTCATCTGTTATTATTATACTTTTTGGTAAAAGATGTGAAATAATTATTAGTGTTATTGTATTAGCCTTTCTTTTTTCCACTGGAACCAAAAAAACTGTTCCTGGTCCCTCTTTCAATGCCAGCGACAAACCATTCATTTTTAAGCAACCTTCTCATACTATAATTCCTCCTTGAAAATAAAATTTTTTCATTTTCAACAACTTTTGGGGCATCATCAATACTTATTCCTCCGTTTCTTTGTCTGTTTTTGACATGTATTCGAACATTTATTATCGAACTAACGAACACAACTGCTGGATGTATCCCTATCTACCCACAATTCAATAAGAAATATCAACATGCTCTATACCATTCAAATATTTGTAAAATACTTTTATTATTGTTCCAAATGATAGTTTACTTTCACTAAAAACACTTATTTTTATTAAAAATGTATTAGTGCAATAGCGTTTAAGCAGTCATCGATACTTATCCATGTATTTTTTATGCTTAAAATATGACATTGATAAATTGATCCAACATTTTATAGATGTTTGAATGTTTTCAATCAGTTTAAACATTGCCGTAAATTCATTTACCGTATTTTATGTTTCAAAACTTGCTTCTAGATAATATTCCCTTTATCTTGATTTTCGTAACGCTTTTTGCGCTTATTATTCTGTTTGGAGCGATTATAGTTTTTTTTGCTAATCTAGCGATATAATTTTCTAATTTTAATTTCAAAATTTTTATTTTTTCCAAAAACACGTTATTATTAGCATTTACAATTTTCAGTCCTATTTTCAATTTTCCAATTTTGAAAATTTAAATTTTGATATCATTTTTTCGAAGAATTTTACTGATTAAATAATAGATAGAATATTTTATTTCACGTAAGAAAAATATTTTTTGAATGTAAATCCTTACATTTTTAAGTAATACAGGTCAAATCTCAGAATAACGAATACCAAAGTAACGAAATTTCCAGTATAACGTATCTAAAATTTGTCCTGATGATCTTTCATACAAAATGTACTAATACAAAATTCATTATAGCAAAGCCGATCTCAGAAAAACGAATTTTTTTTTCAAAAATATTAGAATTATGGTATAATTTTAGACAAAATTTCTAAGAACTCATTTTGTTTTTGCCACTTAGTGGTATAGCATGTGGTCATTACAAGCTCTAAATGATTGCATAACATATGGTTTACAAGTGATAGTCAGACGAAATTTTGTTTTTACATAGCTACCTACTCATCTTTGTTGTCTCTAAAACTTTTTTTCCATAAACATTTTTTTTACATTTTAATTGTGTTTATTTCTTAGATTTTTTTACATATTCATCCTTCGTGCTTCGTTGTTTCTACAAGTTTTTTTAATAACATTTTAAGTTTATTGAGTTCATTTGATTTTTCTCTATATTATTTTTATCTTTAGTGTTTCCCGGTGTCTAAAACTTTTTTTTAAACAATCTCATCGTATTTATTAATAATGGACAAAACACTTTGCTAATTTACGCTTAAGGAGAAATTAAGTATTTTAAAAAAAAGTGGATTCTTGTAGGAAAAAAAATGAAATTGCCAAAACACACGGCATAGCACCATCCACCATATCAACATTTATAAAAGATCGAAAGAAAATAGAAAACTAAATTAAAGAACGTGCAATTGGACCAAAAAGGAAGAAAATATGAGGTGCATTAAATGATAATGTGGATAAGGCTACATTCGCGTGGTTATAAGATATACGATCGCAAAATCTTCCGGTAAATGGACCATTGATTCATGAAAAAGCCTTAAAATTTGCAAATATGCTTAAAGTCGAATCATTCCAGGCAAGTGTCGGATGGCTCAATAGTTTCGAGAACGCTATTGAATTAATTCAAGAGCATTTTTTAGAAAAGCAAATAGCGTCCTACAAGAACGTGTAGCAGAATGGCGTGCAGGATACATAACAAACATTGTGTTAGAATACGATAGAAACAATATTTTCAACGCTGATGAAACTAAAGTTTTTTGTCAGATGCTTCCTCATAGAACATTAACATTCAAAGGAAATCCGTATAAAGGGGGGGAAATAAAAATTTAATGAACTGCTCTATTTTGCTGCGTTTCTTCCGGCACAGAAATTTTGAAGTCGTTAATCATAGAAAACTACACAATGCATCGTTGCTTAAAAAATGTACACTAGCTTACTTGGGATCATCGGTCAAACCAACGTGCCTGGTGAAGCAACAAATATTTAAAGAGTGGTTGATACATCTTTATAGAAAGATGAAAAATGAACAACTCTTCTGCTGGCAGACAATTGCTCAGCTCATAATTTGACATGTCGGCTGGAGCATGTAAGAGTAAAATTTTTTCTATCCAATTGCACAGTAGTTCAACAACTATTAGATTTGGGAATCATAAGTGCCATAAAAGTGCACTACAGGGGTCATTTGTTGCAAAAATACTCTTAAACATAAATTCTGATATAAAAAATCGACGTAAAAGAAGCTATTGATATGATTTGTTCAGCATGGTGGGCTGAGAAGGAATACCCAATATCCGAATGTTGGGAGAAATCGTCGGTGATCGAAAGCACTGGCATGGATACGGTGGTAATTAACGAAGAATTGTTGGGCTCTGAATCCATCACTGAAATCGAACGAAGAGATGTATCGATCTGCGTTGTCCTTGTCACTGCTGGTTTATCTTACAAAGATTATATCGAGGTGTAAAAAAACGTGATGGTTGTTGTAGAATTATCTGAAAAAGAAATCATAGAAAATCTGCAACTAAATGTTGAAAATGAGTCATTGGCAAATGAAGATGACAATGAGGATGAAGTTCAATTTGTTCAGCAAAAACCAAAGATTTCTTTGTAGGATGCAATCGATTGATTGCAGAGTATGCGGGTATACCTTTAAAACTGTTCCAAAGTTCCGGAAAATGTTTTTAAGAACATTACCAAATTGGAAAGTTCTATTTTGCAAGCCGCCAAGAAAAATTTGATTTAGAGCAAAATTTCAGATTTTTTTGTTAAAAAATATAATTTTTTGACAAATAAAAGTTTTTAAGCTTTTTTATATTTTTATTTTACTTGATTTTCAACTTTTTTTAATATTGTAATATTTATTGACCCTTTTTAAAAACATCAATAAAATAAATAGTATTACAGTTAAACAAGCGATGTTTCATTTCCCATCTAACATAAGTAAATTGATTGATAAAAAAGCAGTTAGATTACAAGTAAATAATAAAAT